>CACVCL010029878.1:0-61069 GCA_902729485.2 Mus minutoides | reverse complement strand
ATATATATATATATACTGTTTATTTTAATAGCAATGCATTGTTTTCATGTTGTTTATTCTTTTTAAACCAATAAAGGGTTATTTATCTTTAAAATATAGTGATCTGATGGTATTATACCTTCCAAAGAAATAATTTAATTTTAAATATTTTTAACATCATTGAGGTGAATTATTGATGCACTCAGGAGGTGCTAAATTTTAAAAGCTGAAAGACAGATGACAGAATATTAAGAAGTGAAGTCAAAACGTTGCTTGGATGCAGTAATCAGTGGTTTCGGGTTCAGTTTCATTGCTGACGTATGTTACAACCAAATAAAATCTTGTCAGTGGCTCTATTAATTCCCATGAGAGTTAAGCAAGATCTATTAATAGCTACTCTTCTCTTTCTCCACCCCACCCCCAACTCGAATTTTGGTTGAATGCCTTCAGGTAGACAGTTAAGCTTTGTTAAGTCACTGCCCCTTCTCTGCCTTCAATGTTTTTCAAAGTTGTTTTGTAATTCTATATTAAATTTTAAAGATTTTAGACGGTTTTATTTTGAATATTTGTCTTTTGCTGTCCTATATCATTCTGATATTGATTTTTTTCTATTAAATAATTTACTCAGAAGCATGCTTACTTAGGGAAATTATATGATCTTTATAAAAAATAATTATTTAAAAAGAAATCAGGGTAGGAAAGGTATGTCTGAGTCTCTCCAAGGCATTACCTGGTGGAGGGAGAAGTCTTCCTAACTTTTGTCCATGGTGTCATGGTGTCAGTCGAGTCTCTCACTTAGGAGCCTTTGCAGAGCAGAAGAGACAGTGTGTCTCACTCCACTGGCAGCACGGGGGAAGACCGAATGCGTCATCACCCACTAGGTAGTAACCCAGTGGTGGTTTCTCCAGAAGTGCAAAACATTGAGACTTTGGGGTATGACCAGTATGAATTAAAGAAAAAGGCAGAAAGAGAGCAAAGGAAAATAAAATAACAACTTGTATATTTATTTTTTACATTTTGCTTTGACTTTTAAATTTAGGGAGTCCATTTTTACTCAAGAACAAACTAAGTCCCTCTGTCGTCCCCACAGTCTCCCTGCCCCTTCCTACCCCTGTAGCTCCTTATGCTGGGAAGGCTGGGTTTTTTGTTTTTTGTTTTTGTTTTTTTAAGAAAATAGAATATTTAATCTTATTAAGTGTTTATTTAAATGTGTAATGCTTTGAAAATAATGGGCAACAGAGAACTAAAAGATGTTTATGAAGTGAGCTTGTTGGCTACATTTATAAATATATATGATTTATAAGCTTTTTTAAAACAAAGCTCAAATTGTGGGTATTTTTCTAAAATGTGCACAGCTGTATTTTCCATGAAGGATCTTTCTAATGGGTTGTTATACTGTACTCTACATTTTGGACAGCACGTGAAGTCTGCCAATGTACTTAATAAAACATGACTTTGTTTATTTAAAGTTTCTTTCTGTGAAAAAACAAAACTCCCTACTGGTGGGTCCCTTAATTTATAGTCCTTGAAACCAAAATGTATAATGTACAGTTTGTACAACTGTAACTGCCCTAATAAAAAAGTTGGTTATTAATAAAATTGGAAGTGTCTTTCCTTTGTGAGTAAATTATTGACTGAGGTGTGGGGAATGTTAGAGATGATAATATTAAAAGAGACACCCTGCCTGATGGGATGGCTTAGCAGGTTAGGAAGCTTGCTGTCAAGTCTAATGACCTGAGCACCCACATGGTAGAAGAAGATAACAGAATCACGAATGTTGTCTTCTGACCTCCACACATATACCATGGCATGTGTGTGTTCACACACATGTGCCTACAATTAAAGCAATCCAATAGAAAAACTTACAAAAGTTATGTGCTGAAGAATTAACAGTAGAAGGGGGGAAAGGCCAGTACAACCACAGGGCAGGAAGGATACATACTGCTTCACTCTGTCTCCTTGCCTTTTATACTGGGACTTTTTCTCTTCTCTTTTTCTTTTTTCCTTTTATTTTAAATAGGTTCTTTTCTTATATAATATATCTTAATTATGGTTTCCCTTTCCTCTACTTCTCCCAACCTCTCCCCTCCAATCCACATCTACTCCCTTTCTGTCTATTAGAAAAGAATAGGCTCTAAGAGATAGTTTAAGATAAAACAAAATTATCACATCTAAGTTGAACAGGACAAACCTGCAAAAGAAAAGAGCCTAAGAAAAGGCACAGAAATCACAGAGACCCACTCACTCATTTGCACACTCAGGAATCTCATAAAAACACTAAACTGGCAGCCATAATATATACACAGAGGACCTGATGCACAGGTCCTGTGCATGCTGCCTCAGTCTATGTGAGCTCGTGTGAGCTTTGCTCATGTTGACTTAGAGGGTCTTGGGTTTTTTTACTGATCTCCTGATCTCCATCCCCTCTAGCTCTTACACTCTGTCTCCTCCCTCTTTCTCTGGGTTTCCTGAGCTCTGAAGGGAGGGTTTTGATGGGGACATCCCATTTAGAGCTGAGTGTACCAAGGTCTCTCAGTCTCTGCACACCTGGCTATGAGCCTTTGTATTTGCCATCTAATATAGGAGGAAGCATCTTTGATGGCTGGACAAAGAATTGATCTATGAATATAGCAGAATAGATGTTTTCTAGGGGGTTGGTTGGTTGGTTGGTTTCTTTTGTTTAAGACTAGTAGTATTTGGATTTACCCTACGTCCCTGTCTCTGGTTCTTGTTCACCCAAGCAGAGTTGGGTATGGGTTCTATTTCTTGGAGTGGGCCTTCAGTCAAATCAGTTATTTGTTGGTTACTCCCACAGGCTTTGTGCCACTATTGCAATAATATATCTTACAGGCAGGACACCATTGTAGATCAAAGTGTTTGTGGCTGTCTTGGTATTCATGTTTTGGTTTGGTTTGATTTGATTGGTTTTTGGTAGTGTGCTGAGTATGTTCCTGTACTAGAGACACTAGAATATAGGGTTGGAGTCTATATGTTGGTACCAGCTCAACTTCTCTATGTTCAATTAATTGTGTGAATATTGTCTTCAGCAATGGGGGCTTGCTGTCAGCTTGTGGAAAGCAACTTATAGTGTTGGCAACAGTCTGAATTAAGAGTTCCCATAGGACTTCTTTAACGAACAACTCAAGTAGATGTAACCCAGTCACATTACTAGAAGCTTTATATGGTGACAAAAGATACAATTGTGACTCTGTCTCTCCTGTTATTTGGCAATTACATTTAGATTTCCTTTTATGTGTATATTTTAGGAAGTTTCTACTGTATTAAGCTTCCAAATACTACCCCTGAATTTTTAGCTGTTTCTACCTGTATTCCCACAACTTCCTCTTCTCTCTCCACTTAACCCTTTTGTTCCAACCCGCACCCATTCATCTATAACTATGTATTCTATTTCCTTTTCCTACCAAGATCTATCTATACTCTCTAGTCTTTTACTCTATACCTAACTTCTGTGGTTCTATAGATTGTAGTTTGGTTATCATTGACTTAACAGCTAATATCCACATATAAGCAAATACATACCATGTTTTCCTTTCTGGGTATAAGATACCTAACTTAGGATGATTTTTTTTCTAGTTCTATTTGCCTACAAATCTTATGGTGTCATTTTTTAAAATGACTGAATAATACTAGATTCCATAAATCACATTTTCATTATCCTTTCTTCTGTTGAGGGACATCAGGGCCATTTCCAAAGTGTTTTTTTTTTTCCAACTTTTATTAGATATTTTCTTCATTTACATTTCAAGTGTTATCCAGAAAGTTCCCTATACCCTGCCCCCTCCCGGCCCTGCTCCCCTACCCACCCACTCCCACATCTTGGCCCTGGCGTTCTCCTATACTGGGCCATATAAAGTCTGCATGACCAAGGGGCCTCTCTTCCCAATGATGGCCAACTAGGCCATCCTCTTCTATATATGCAGTTAGAGACATGAGCTCAGGGGGTACTAGTTAGTTCATGTTATTCTTCCACCTATAGGGTTGAAGACCCCTTCAGCTCCTTGGGTACTTTCTCTAGCTCCTTCCTTGGGAACCCTGTGTTCCATCTAATAGCTGACTGTGAGCATCCACCTCCATGTTTGCCAGGCACTGGTATAGTCTCCCACGGGACAGCTATATCAGGACCCTTTCAGTACTATCTTGCTGGCATATGCTATAGTGTCTATGTTTGGTGGCTGATTGTGGGATAGATTCCTGGCAGCCACAGTCACTGGGTCCATCCTTTGGATTCAGCTTCACACATGATCTCTGTAACTCCTTCAATGTGTGCTTTGTTCTTAATTCTAGGAAGGGGTGACATGTCCTCATTTTGATCTTCCTTCTTCCTGAGTTTCATGTGTTTAGTAAATTGTATCTTGGGTAGTCTAGGTTTCTGGGCTAATATCCACATATCGGTGAGTACATGTTATGTGAGTTCTTTTGTGATTGGGTTACCTCACTCAGGAGCAAGTGCCCCTGTGGTAGGATGAAGTGTCCCTTGGGCTCATCCCCAAGTGTGGTATAGCTAGATCCCACAGCAGATCAATTTCCATCTTTTAAATAACTGTCATGCTGATTTCCATAGTGGCTGTCTCTGGCAAACTCATAAAAATGTGAAGAATATTGAGCATTCAGTAAAATCCATGATGTTTTCTACCAATAAAAGCAATAAAGTCCTATTTTGGGACTTATCATTTATGGCACCTGGTAGAAGAAAAATAATCAAATACAAGTTTCACCATCATGTGCAGTAAGGCAAACACAGTGGAAAGAGGGGTCAAAAGTCATCTAATTTTTCTCATTTTCTATGGGTGTTTGGGTAATAGCATCTAACTAGTACAGCAAGTGCCTAATGGGCAAATAGCTTCTTCTAAAGTCAGTGAAAGACCAAAGAACTACCAATGACATTTTAGGAGGAGTTTTATCTCCTACAGTCTCAGCACTCAGAGAACTAAAGCAGGATGTAGAATCCAAAGCTAGCCTGAGCTCCAGTAAAGTAAGAAAAAGCAGCTTTACATCAAGTAATTGGGTCAAATAAAAGGTGCAGAAGGTTAGAAACATTAAAAGCTATCAATTATATAAAGGTATGCAATTATCACTTAAGACACACTTAGCATTATCATTTGGCCACAAGCCTATGGGGGTCAAGGTGACAAATGTGGTTTGAATTAGGATGACACCTGTAGATTTGAATAATTTGTCCTCAGTTGGTGGAACTGTTTGGGAGGGAATCAGTAGAAATGGACTTTGAGATTTCAGAAGCCCAGGAATTTCTCTCTCTCTCTCTCTCCGAATTACATATGTGGACCAACTCTTAACTACTGCCTCAGTGCAATGAATGCCTGCCTATTGCCCACGATGGTCATGGACTCTTAACTCTCTGAAACTGTAAGCACAAAATCATCTTTTTTCTGTACGTTGCCTTGGCCATGAAGTCTTATCGCCATAATAGGTAGAACTAAGCCACTCTGATTTGCGATGGTGCAAATGGCATACAGGATTTGGCATAGTGTTTCACTCCTCATGTACTGCCTTCTTCAGTATTTCCTTACTTGGTGGTTTGATTTTCTTCTATTAAAATATCTGTGCAATGTAATCTTCCCCTATTTTGTGATAAACTTGTCCATTGTTTTCTTTAAAAATCAGTTGACTAATTAACCTAGCATAACATAGCATATTGGTTTGTCCAAACTATTAACAATACATCTGTTTTTGTATTGATGACCTAAAGAGTATATGTTACCAAGGAGGTACTCCAACCTCCTTGATACACCTCCCAACTTTTTAGACATTATATCCCTGCTGTGTGCTCACTACAAGCCTGCAAAACCTCAGTTCTGCATTGTTCCTAACCTTAGTACCTTACCTGTCTCCCAGGCCAGTTGCATGCAATGCAGTTTGACAAATATATTAGATAAATGAGGCTATTACTTCAAATAGAGATGTGTAAGAAGTTGGGTAAGGGAGATTACTCAGTGGGTAAAGTGCCACAAAAGTGTAAAGATCTAAGTTTGAATCCCTAGTACCCACACAAAAGTTAAGCCTGGAGTCTTATGTCTGGGAATGGGGACAGACAGGAGAGTCCTAGAGACCCTCTGGCCATCCAGTCTAGCCAAAATGCAGAGTTCTGGGTTAAGTTAAGGAGAAAGTAGAAGCAACTTCATGATGACCTGCAGCCTCCACATGCTCACACATAGGCATGTGCACCTGCATGAGTGCATGCACGCACGCATACACGTACACACACACCACAGATGAAAGGGGGGGAGAGGAAGAAAGGCAGGTCATGAGTTCAAACTTGTTGGCCTCCTTTTTTCTCAGATGCCAAGTATTTGGTATTTCTTCAAGCCTTCCCGTAGCATACCAGCTTCTTCTGTTCCCACCAAGCTGTGTCTCTTACAAGACTTTTTTAAATTTACATTCCAGTTGTTGCCCCCCTCACAGAGCCCCCCCCTCACAGTTCCTCATCCCCCTTGCCTACAAGAGGGTGCTCCCCAACTCCACCAGGGCTCGATTTCCCTTGGGTCCTCAAGTTTCAAGGATTAAGCACATATTTTCCCACTAAGTTCAGACCAGGTAGACCTCTGCTACATATGTGCCAGGGGCTTCAGACCAGTCCATGTATTCTCCAGGCTGCTGGCTCAGTCTTTGGAAGCTCCCTGGGGCCTGGGTTAGTTGAGTCTGCTTGTCTCCTATAGGGTCTCTCTCCTTTTCAGCTTCTTCAATCCTTCCCCTAATTCAACCAGAGGGTTCTCAGACTTCAGTCCAATGGTTGGGTATAAGTATCTGGATCTGTCTCAGTCAGCTGCTGGTAGGGCCTCTCAGAGGACAGCCGTGCTGGGCTCCCATCTATAAGCACATCACAGCATAATAGTGTCAGGCCTTGGTACCCCCACCCCTCATGAGATGGATCCCAAGCTGGGCCAGTCATTGGACCCAAGAATTACTTTGGTGTCTATGAAATTAGAACCTGAATGGGTTTGTTTTTTTGTTGTTGTTATTGTTTATTCTTAATCAAAATTTCAGCTTACTCCTTGCAACAAAGGGAAAATATGTATGTATGTATGTATGTATGTATGTATGTATGTATGTATGTATGGTCTCATTTTATATATGAGCTCATTTTAACAAACGGTATGTTTGGTTTTAGTAATTTTTACTTTGCCATCAAGTATGTATTACATATTTAATTCATGCAGTTCTACCAGCCTATGGTCGTTAAGTATCAATTCCTGCCTGAAGATATGTCTTCTGTGTATGGAATGTGTGTGTACACATCAATGTGTTTCTTCACAAAGGCTAGTGGCAGACTGAGAAGGTGCAAAGCAATGGCTGGTCTTGAGAAGGTGCATTTGTGCTGTTGGTGCGACTCACATGGGAGGCTGAGGAGTGTTCAGTAATGCTGAAGACTTATCAGACAGAGTGCACCGACTCATTAATGCCTGTTGCACACAGTGAACGAAAAAATGATATAGCTAAGGTAAATGAGGAAAGATCTCACTAAAGGTCTGCCTACTGGTGATGCTTGATTAGGGGAATGAACTGGTGCATGGGGCCTCAGTATGACTATTGATATGCAGCAAGTATTAACAAGCCTAGGTTTTAGACAACATTGCCCTTGTTATGAGCACAGGCAAATGGTTGTGGCTTTAAATAAAAATTAGAATTTATTTAATCAGAAATGGCATAGACAAAAGATGATGTTAGATCATCTAATGATGTGTAGCATAGCAACCATTCATTTATAACTTCTACCATCAAGAAAATGGTTAAAAGCCATATATACTACTGCCCAGTGTAGACTATCAGAGAGATTATCTTCAGTTCAGTGTTAGCCACACTCTTGTGCTTGACTTTGTGAACTAACAGGAAACAATTCTGCTTCGAACTTGTTTCATTATTTTAAAGAAACCAACAGAAGAAAATCTACTGAACTTTAAATAACTTTTATATCATTAAAACACAGAAAGTTTTTTTTTCTTTCACCATACCTCATATTACATTGAATACAAGTGTGAAAACACACTCTCAAGCGATTTTCAAACTTTAACAATGTTGGAGCTGCCTGGAGGAGAAATCCTTCCCGGCATCCTTTGCTGGCATAGTTTCTAAAGAGCAAGTCCAAGAACTTTCATGTTTTTCCTCTTGTTTTTGTTTTATTTTGTTTTGTAATAGAGATTGAACCCAGGATCTAACACATGCTTGGCAAGGGTGCTACTGTGAGCTGTCTTGCAGCCCTCTATTTTGAGACAGAACATCATTATGTAGCTCAACTGGCCCTGAATTTGTCCTGTAGTCAGGGCAGGCTTGAATTTGTGATCCTCCTACCTCAACCTTCAGAGTGCCTGCCATTAGCCAACTGTAAACCCTGGCTTAGAATTTTTCATTTCTAACAGTCCCCTCAGAGATGTGGATGCACAATGGTCCTCAACCTTCCCTATGCTGTGGCCCTTTAATGCAGTTCCTTATGTTGTGGTGACCCCCAACCATAAAACTATTTCTGGTGCTGCTTCATAACTGTAGTTTTGATACTGTTATGAATCTTAATGTAAATATTTTTAGAGATGGAGGTTTGATAAAGGTGCCACAACACAAAAGGGTGCACAAGTATGAATGATACAATAAGAGAAAAGACTAAAAAGCAGACATATATAGCAACATAGTATTAAATGCTTACAGTAACTTAATGAGCTAATCATTTTTTCCTGCTTGCATAAAAGAACACCAGGGTGCTTTAGAATACACTGCTGCCAAGTTATAAACCCAAGACTCACAGCAAGGTACCCAAGTTTCACATCCTGGATGCACTCTATTCTGTCTCAGGCAGCTTAAATTCTGTTCTCTGGCCACTAAGTGGTTAAAATACCAGGCATAGCTAGAGCCCCTTTGACTGTGAGGCTAAGCAGGAAGATTGAGTCTTTGGTGTTGATGAAACATGATATTAGTGTCTGAGGTGGACAGTGATGCATATTCCATTGGTACATGAATAAGTCATTCTCAAACACATGTAGTAGTTTTCTATAGACATTTCTCTCAAACCAGATAAGATGTCATACCTCATCCTTCTAAGATCTGTACACTCAGATCTTTTGCATTTACCAGAGAGTTCTCACATTCCTTAGCCTACACACAACTCCCTCTATCCATCTGTATAGATTTTCTCCCTTGCTTTTGACTGGTTTTTAAAGGAAACAAAACATCATTAATGACAACTATGGTGTTTGCATGTACAAATTCCAACACATCCTCCTGACCTCCCCCAGTGACCACTGGCCTAGAAAAGGAAGCTCCATGGCCAGAGAAAGGCAGACACCAACAGGAAGCAAGTCTGCTTTTGAGAAAACATCCTGCACCTTATTTTTGCCCAAAGATGTGTGTAGGGCTTAAGAAGACAGTTCTTCAAGGAGCAAAAACAGATCTGCATCAGAGCCTTCTCTCTCAGGCCTGAGTTTTTTCCCACAGTCTGATGTATGGGTCATGTACAGAAAAGAATGGGGTAAATAAACATGAAAAGATACTCATTCTGAGTAGTGACTACAGAAATTCACATGCTAGTATTAGGAACTTAGCTGAAAAAGAAAAGGTTCTGAAGAGGGCTAGCCTTAGAGCTCACATCTCTACTAAACAGTGCCAGGCCGCTTTCCTTATCACAGCTCTCCACTGCTGTGGAGAATCCCTTCCTTAGAGAACTGGCTTTCATTGTCAGTGCCTCTATGCTACATGGAGAAGGAGTGTTGACTTATGGGAGAGAAAGACATCTTGAGATTTACAAAAGTACTGTTGAGATGCCATTTGCTCCCACTTCTCAAAGCTTGTGGCTGAGTAATTTTGTGCAATTGGTTTGGTAAGCAACTTGTTCCTATATCTAATAAGGTCAGCAGACCATCCACCATGGCTGCTCCAGTGATTTCTCAGCACTCTGATAAGACATTACACTTTGGTTAGACAGCATAATGAATACTCAAAGTTTATTTCAGAGGTAACAGATCCTGGTTCCTTATTTATTTCACACTGACAACTATGGGGTGAAGAGAAATGGGCAGACTAAAGTGGAGAGAATTCAATCAGTGTGTTGAGTGATCTAGTGTGGAGAGTAAGGAAAAGAAAGATTCACAAGAACGGCATCCCTGGCCTGAGCAGCTGGACTTTCTGGTGCCCTTAACTACAGAAGGAGGGGAGGAGCAGGTGACCTCCAGTGAACCGAAGACACTGAAGTCAGCATTAGACATGGACCTGAAGTGTCTGTGAGACATGCCAACTAGATGGAATGTCATTGGATATACAAGAACACTGTGCACGGGATCCAGACATGTAGGGAATCTAGCATGGGAACATGTATTTTTTTAAGTGCTATTATTTGTTCTGCTTGTTACAAAGCAGTCTTCCTGTTCCTGTAAGCAAGTCTCTTGGTATTTTCATGTTGTTCCTAGCTGTTACCACCATCCATCTCCAGTGTCTCCAGTGTAGTTTTTGAGATTATTTTCATTGCCTTTCCTTCTGTATTTTGTTTTGTTGGTTGTTAGTTTATTTGTTTAAGATCGGGTCTTACTTTGTAGTCCTGGCTGTCCTAGAACTCACTGTGTAGACCAAGCTGGACTCAAACACACAGAGGTCTGTATTGACTCCTCTGAATCTGAAGTGCAGTGATTAAAAGCATATGCCACCATATCCAGACTTACTGCTTTTCTTTTTTTTTTTCTTTTTTTTTTCTTTTTGTGGTTTTTTGAGACAGGGTTTCTCTGTGTAGCCCTGGCTGTCCTGGAACTCACTTTGTAGACCAGGCTGGCCTCAAACTCAGAAATCCGCCTGCCTCTGCCTCCCGAGTGCTGGGATTAAAGGCATGTGCCACCACGCCCAGCGACTTACTGCTTTTCTTAAGGAAAGAAAAATCTATAGTAAATACTTTTAATATTTGAAATTATTATAATAACCTATTTTAATCCCTGAAGCTGACGTCACAAATCACAAATGCATGATTTTTTTAAAATTCATTTTATAACAAGAAATTTGGAAATCAAACTTCTATGGATAGCTATTGCTGTTTAGCTTCTACTGAATTGTAAAGGTTCTAGAAAATTTTTTCTTAATAAGGAGCATGGACATCAAAGAACCATCTGCTAATCTTCATGAACATGCCCCTTCCTGCTCCAGGTGGACTGGGTGATGGCCTTCTTCCTGTACTCTTAGCGTCCCTTGCATCTGAGCTTCCTGCTAAAGGTAGCAACACCAGTATTTTTCAATTGTCATCTTCTTGGAGAGATGTTCTAACTTACCTAAAGATAGAGGAAGAAGTTGAAAAAAGGAAAATCAGAACTCCTTCAGGCCATGAGAACCCAAAAGTGTCTTAATTTCCTCTTCTCTGATGGCTTTTCAGGTTTTTTTCCCCTAGAAAATAGTCACTCTCTTCGTATTCTTGAAGTCCATTGATCTACAGAGGATTTATCACTGGAAGGTTGATAGAATTTCAACTGCTGGAATATCTCTGTATGGTAGGGAACCATCACTGGATAATCCTGGTATTCTTACCAGATCAATTGACTTTCCACACTTAATGTGAGGGCCAGGATCATGTAATCTAATTCTGGTCAGCTCAGTTGGATCTTCTGGAAAACATTTTGTTTCTTGGATGAAAGAAAAGTGGCAATCAGAGAAGCCAATGGTGCTAGACCATTCTCATATCCATTCAGATTCACTCTCCCTATGCTTCCTCTCCTTTTCCTTTGCCCTCTCCCATCTTGAATGTAGATGTGATACATTATGCTATGACCATGATCTTGCAACCAAGAAGCAACAGAGGCAACAAGTATAAGACCAAAACCCCTGAATACTCGAGAAGCAAAAAGTTGAGGAAAGCCTGGATCTTTTAATACCAGTGTTGAATTCTTCATGCTAAGTAAATGTGTCATTGCAGTCTAATCGCCTCTTTTCAAGATAGTAGCTGTTATTAAAATAAAAGGGAAAAACAAGGCCTATCAGTCATATTCATGTTTGTCATTTGTACCTACGTGAAAAATAGTTTGAAACTGTTTACAGCCTAACTCCTATCTGTGCTTCAAAGAGCTATTCTTCTAAAACACAGACCCTGAATTGACACCACACCAACCTAACTCCATCCTCCCGAGCCTAACTAGAAATGCCCCATCCTCTGCAAGACCAGCTACTGTTACAACCCCACAAATGGTAGGAATTACACCCTATGTAGTCTTTACCAGTTCCCAACTACTGGCTGGCCTATCACAAATGCTCTATGAATGATTGACTGTTTACCTTATTCATGGCAATAAATAACATGAATTAGCCATTATCATTCCAGCTTTTACTAATTAAAAACAAGTCAAGACAGCATAGAGTGGTTTGCCTACAAAATGGCAAATAACTCAGCTAGAATTTGTAACCAAATTCTGTTTTTGAAGCCTGTCTCATAGAGTTTCTGAGAGCTGGCTTCCCAAATTAACAACATTACCAGCCACTAAACCTCCAAGCAGAAACCATTGTTCCCTCCATGCATCACCCATGAACCCCTCTTTCCATGTCCATTTCTCCTATGCTAACTTAGCTTGTTAGTTGGGGGATCTCTGACACACCCAAACTGGAGTCTTTCTTATCTGTTCCAATCATGCTAGTACCAGAAGTCACCAGGGTCCAAAGTTAAAGTTTTCAAAAACTGTACCCTTAGCCAGCTCTTTATTCAAAGATGTGCACTGGTTTGTTTGCCACCCATGAAGTTAGAAGAAACTGGAAACTGGTCCCCAACATCTCACTTTTTGATACACAGTGCTTGGTGCCTAAAGAATGGTTACTCTGCCATTGAGTGTCATCCCCTTGCAGAGCCTTGCCTTTTCAACTGGCCTGGGGACTCTGCAAGAGCATAACACATAACAGACCTTGGTCAGTCCTCCTGCTCACAGGAAACTTGAGAGCAGGATTCTCAGCCACAAGCCAGCCTGGTAGTCCTCAGGAACTGTCAGTCTGTGTCCTGTCCCTTGTACATGAGAGTACTCCCTGGGGTCCCTGAGTTCAAGAGGCTGCTCAGTCCTTGAGAGATCCCTGCAGACAAGACCAGACCCATTTCAGGTTTGTGTGGTCACAGGCTCAGACTGCTGTGCTCTATTCTATGACAGCACTTCCAGTGGAGAGACACAGCCTTACAGTTAGCCATTTCATATTCATAAATTGGACTGAAGACTAACTGTTCTCACATATTTCAAACTACAGAAAATAAATCCCAGAAGAATGCTCATTCTTGAGAGCTGGCCTTCTGGTTCTGCATCACCTCCATCCTTTTAGCTACAAATTCTTTGTGTTTCCTCCCTTGGGATGGCCTGTTTAAACCTGTCTCACTATGTTTTGATTTCATGCATATATGAATTTGTTTCACTATAGTAACCATTTTCCCATAAAAAATTTTCAAAAATCATCATATGGTATACCATAAATACAACTTTTAAAAACTACAGTAAATAATCACACTCATGAAAAAAATAAATTTATAAATGATATTTCTGTACACATCAAAAGTAAGCACCAGTGCAAGGCCCTGGGTTCCATCAAAAGCACCGAGGAAGACAAAGGGAGAAAGTAGGCACAGATCTAAGAAGACTGAGACCACTCAAGTATCTTTCTTGGGGACTGATTCTCCTTCCATTCAACATGGCTCTGTCTCTGTTTTCCCATGTTCTGTTCTCCCTTTTCTCAATGTGCCAAACACATTTAGAGCATAGAAACATATGGCACCTCTGCTTCATCTGCTTCATTGCAATCTCACATTCTACACATACATACATACATACATACATACATACATACATACATACATGCATGCATACATACATACATACATACATACACACACACATGCAAACATACATTACACACACACACACACACACACACACACACACACACACACACACACACACACTGACTTTTCAGCCCTGGCCCACCTGCCATAAAGAAGAATGTTAAATGATGGACAGAAGGTAAGAAACAAAACAAGCCACAATTTCTATACAAGTATATTAGTGGGCTCTTGGGTTTACTTCAGCCCTCCATATTCACTTCATCCCTAATATTGTAAAGTACCTTTTGTGGGCTTCAGTCCAGTGATACCCAGTTGGGCTCTGTATCCTGCTTACTGAGGCACATACCCCTGACACAACTACGATGGACACATCTTGGGCCAGCACCTGAAGAAAGGAGACAAAGGCAAAAGCAGGACAAGGTGACCCATGATGCAGTTCCAGTAGGAACATCAGTAGACCCCATGTGGACCTTGAGCTCCTAGAGAGCCTTCAGGGTACTCTCCAACTGGGAGAAAGCCTTGGTACTGTCAGCTGGGGATGGGCTGTGTCAGTCACCAGGGGAAGAAGGAGGTGTAGCCCTGGATAAGGCTACTCTGTAAGGAGAGGTGATCTCAAAAGAACTGGTAGTACACTGCACACCCAAGAAATAAATCCCTCATTAGGTATCCATAGTACCACCAACCTGACATTCCCTTAGCTAAACTCACTTCCTCTGGTTGACCCCATACCACTTCTACTCAAAGAATTGCACCTCCCAGGAGCACCTATTATATCCCAACTCTGGCCCTTCATCTCTGAGGTCCAACCAAAGACAACTGCATACTTTCCGAAAGCAAGGCACACTCTGTTAATAGCACTGCCTCCTACCCTCACCTTGTCTCCCAGAAGCAGTGTGATGGGGAGGGAAGACGAGCTCTGGACTTCAATCCCCAGGAGAAGCCTTACTTTCTGGGGCAGCATAGGCATGTTGTTTAAACTCTTCCAGCCCCAAATCTCTTAACTGCAAAATGGAGACACTCTACCTATGTCTCTCTGGAGATGTCCTTCGGAAGCCCCAACAGCTTACCTGAGAATGTGCAGTAAGGGTATTGTGAACAATCTAACATCTCCGAATAAGACTGCTTACTGAGGAAGGCTGGTTTGAGCTAGCTCATCTTCTGTAAGAACACTATTCTAGGTGCCATAGGAAACACAAAAGCAAACCCCCCCTCGTCATCAAAGCTAAGACCCTACAAAAGGAGACAAATAGTCCGGATCCTGCCTCAAGGATCAGACACATGTGTAAAGCAGTGTTAAAAAGCAACAGTGAGTGTTTGCTGCCTCATTATCTAAAGAATCAGTAACCAGTGATAGCCTCTAGATGACACATGCAATTATACTATCTGGAGCCACAAGCAGTTAGAGCTTAGATCAGTGTTTCTCATTCCTAGATAACACATTCTTAGTGCCAGGAGCCACAGTTGCCTTGGGGCAAAACCTCATTTGATGGTGTCTTCCTTTCAGGCCAATGTTGGCAGACAAAAGGAAACACACCAATTATCTGCATTTACAAGTTTAACAAGCAGTGTTTCCTCCTTTTGAAGCATCTGCTACCCTCCCAAGGGAGCCATCAGGAAAGCAAGTTCCTTTGCATCCATCAGGAACTAGACAGGGTTTCAACCTAGGTAGGAACAAGCTGGGCAGGAAAGCGGGGTCCCTGTGATCTTCTCTGGCTAACAATAGGCTGGTTCAATACAAGTTGAAAAGCATCTTAGAAAGAAAAGATGAGAGGAAGAAATCGGGCAAAAGGGAGTAAGGGAAAGATTCATGAATTCATGAGTCATGGTTGATTCCTGAATACATTATCAGTACTACAAGAAACTGTTTAAATATTCCACTTGGGATACAGCTTTAAAGCACAAAGACCTCCTGAGGATGTCTAGTGTCCTGTGCTCTGCTTTACACCTTATTCCTTTGAGACAAGAAGTCTCCCTGAACCCAGTGCTCTCCGGTTTTCTCCCCAACTAGGACAGCTGGCCAGCAAACCTGAGAAGTCTTTCTGTTCTCATCCTGACAATGCTGTGGTGACGTGGGGGCCAGGGGGAGGGGGACAGTTTTTTAAGTCATGTGTGGAATCTGACTTAGATTCTAGTGCTTTTACAGCAAATGCTCTGACCCAATAAGGCATCTCCTCAGCACAACTTGATGGACCTAGAATTTACATATGTGACCATCCTTTTCTTAGTCTTGTCTTCAACACCTAAACCTCTTTTATGTTCTAGCTAAAAGGACATAAAATTTAATACCATTGAAGAAAACAATGATTTTTGTTTGCTTCTGTTACTCTTATTCTATAAATGTACGTGTTTTCACTTTCTTTCATTTTTATTTGTTTAAGACAGTCTTATGTAGTTCAGGCTGGCCATGAGTGCCCATGGCATTCTCTTGCCTCAGCCTCTCATACTGGGTCACCAGCGTTCACTATCTATCATGCCTAGCTTTTGAAATGGTATTTTAACATGATTTCATTTACATTTCCATGATAATAAATTAGGTTGAACAAATTTTCATATATTTATTTGTATAGTTTTCTTTGAAGAAATGTATTTTCAAATCTGTTGTCCCCTTTTTGTTGTTGGGGGGGTGTTGGTTTGCTTTTGTTTGTTTATTTGGGGACAAGATCTCATGTAGCTCAGGCTGGCCTGGAACTTGATATGTAGTCAGGGATGACCTTGAACCCATGACCCTCCTGCCTCTGCTTTTCAAGTGCTGGCTTTGCACAGCACAAACTGTTGCCAAGTTTGAATTGGTGAGTTGTAAATGTTCCCTATGTATTCGAGCTGTGTATTCCTAAGATATGCTTTGCAAGCATTTGGTTCATTCTGTGGCTTACCTCTTCACTTTCGTTGTTGTTGTAGTTGTCGTTGTTGTTGTTGTTATTGTTGTTCAAGGCACAATGGTTTTGAATTTTGATGAAGTTAAAATTATTTTTGCTTTTGGTATCATATCTAGGAAACTGTTGCCTAAAGTGAACATTTATCCTTATGTCTTCTTTGAAAAATTTTATAATCTCAGCCCTCAAATTTAGGTACTATTTATTTTGACTTTATTTTAGTAGGGGGTGTGTAGTTGGGGCAAAATATTTTTTTAAACATTTGTGTAGAATTTCAAGTTCTTCTAAATTACATATAAGCAGTATACTTTATCTCTATTGCTAATTTTATCTTAGTAGTTTATTTCACCCAATGAGTAGTCAACTCATTGTGACAGGCTCAAGCAAATAGAACAAAAGAAAATGAGTGCTTTCTATTTCAATGAGTTAAGATTGAGAAAGGAACAAAGAACTTCACCAGTTACTGTAGGATTCTCACTTAGTGGTGCCTTCCGGGACTTATGAGACCTTTAGGATGTAGAGCCTTGTTGCTGGAGTCAATGAAGTTTTATACTGGCATATACCTAAAGAACACTCCATCCAATCACAAGAACACTTGTTCAACTACATACATAGCAGCTTCATTTATAATAGCCAGAAACTGGAAACAAACCTAGACATCGCTTAACTGAAAAATGAATAAAGAAAATCTGTGAAATTTGCAGCTAAATGGATGGAACTGTAAAAGATCATCCCCAGTGAGGTAACCTAGACCAAGAAATACTAACATGGTATGTACTCACTTATAAATGGATATTAGCTGTAAAATAAAAGACAATCATGCTACAGTCCACAGTCCAGAATGGCTAAGTAACACAGAGAAGGGAAGTGGAGTCACAAGAATCTTCCTGGGAAGAGGAAATAGAATAGATTTCTCATGTAGACTGGGGGCAGGTGGGGTTGAGAACAGGAGGGATCAGGAAAGGGGAAGGAGGAAGAAAACACTGGGAGAAATGACTAGAATTGGAGGCATTTGGTGGGCAACATGGAAACCTAGTGCAACAGAAACTCTGTGGACTCTATGAGAGTAACCCTAGCAAAGACTCCTAGTAATGGGGGACGGGGAACTAGCCATTTTCTGTAACTAGGCAAGGCCTCAAGTGGAAGGCTTATGACAACAACCAAACACAAAACCTTTGACCTTCAGTTTGTCCTGCCTGGACAGTGTTTTGGGACCAGAGCCTAATCCATAATCATCATCAAAGAGACCAAAGAGACTTCATTCACTAACTGATGGGAACAGATGCAGAGCTCCACAGGTAAACATTAGGTGGAGCTCAAGGAATCCTGTGGGAAAGAGGGAGCAAGGATCAGAAGAAGCAGAGGTATCAGGGGCACCCCACAAGATCACATCCCACAGAATCAACTTGCTGAATCTCATGTGATGCTCAGAGATCAGGGAGTCTTGCTGGGTCTAACCTAAGTCATCTGCATAAATCTATGGCCAAGAAGCTTGATATTCTTGTGGAAATTCTTACAGTGGGAGTGGAGGGCTGTTCCTGACTCTTGCATAGTTGTAGGATTCTTTTCTTATTCAATACCAAAAATAAATAAAGATGTTTTCACCAAAAAAAAAAAAAAAAAAAAGATTGATGGTACTGGTACAGCAACAAACAGGTAGATCAATGGAATAGGATCGAAGACCCAGAAATGAATCCACACACCTATGGTCACCTGATCTTTGACAAGGGAGCTAAAACTATCCAATGGAAAAAAGACAGCATTTTCAACAAATGGTGCTGGTACAACTGGCAGCTATCATGTAGAAGACTGGGAATTGATCCATTCTTATCTCCTTGTACTAAGGTCAAGTCTAAGTGGTTTAAGGATCTCCATAAAACCAGAGACACTGAAACTTATAGAGGAGAAACTGAGGAAAAGCCTCGAAGATATAGGCACTGGGGGGAAAATTCCTGAATAGAACAGCAAAGGCTTGTGCTGTAAGATCAAGAATTGACAAATGGGACCTCATAAAGTTGCAAAGCTTCTGTAAGGCAAAAGATACTGTCAACAAGACAAAAGGGCCACCAACAGATTGGGAAAGGATCTTTACCAATCCTAAATCAGATAGGGGGCTGATATCCAATATATATAAAGAACTTAAGAAGATGGACACCAGAAAATCAAATATCCCCATTAAAAAGTGGGGCACAGAGTTAAACAAAGAATTCTCAACTGAGGAATACCGAATGGCTGAGAAGCACATGAAAAAATGTTCAACATCCTTAATCATCAGGGAAATGCGAATCAAAACAACCCTGAGATTCCACCTCACACCAGTAAGAATGGCTAAGATCAAAAATTCAGGTGACAACAGATGCTGGCGTGGATGTGGAGAAAGAGGAACACTCCTCCATTGTTGGTGGGACTGCAAGCTTGTTCAACCACTCTGGAAATCAGTCTGGCGGTTCCTCAGAAAATTGGACATAGTACTACCAGAAGATCCTGCAATACCTAAACTGGGCATATATCCAGAAGATGTTCCATCTGGTAATAAGGACACATGTTCCACTATGTTAATAGCAGCCTTATTCATAATAGCCAGAAGCTGGAAAGAACCCAGATGACCCTCAACAGAGGAATGGATACAAAAAATTTGGTACATTTACACAATGGAGTACTACTCAGCTATTAAAAACAATGAATATATGAAATTCCTAGGCAAATGGATGGATCTGGAGGGCATCATCCTGAGTGAGGTAACCCAATCACAAAAGAACTCACATAACATGTACTCACTGATATGTGGATATTAGCCCAGAAACCTAGACAACCTAAAATACAATTTACTAAACACATGAAACTCAAGAAAAAGTAAGATCAAAATGTGGACATGTCGCCCCTTCCTAGAATTAAGAACAAAGCACACATTGAAGGAGTTACAGAGATCATGTGTGAAGCTGAATCAAAAGGATGGACCAACCAGTGACTGCGGCTGCCAGGGATCCATCCCATAATCAGCTACCAAACATAGACACTATTGCATATGCCAGCAAGATAGTGCTGACAGGGCCCTAATATAGCTGTCTCATGGGAGACTATACCAGTGCCTGGCAAACATGGTTAGCTAGATGGACACAGGACTCTCAAGGAAGGAGCTAGAGAAAGTACCCAAGGATCTGAAGGGGTCTTCAACCCTATAGGTGGAAGAATAACATGAACTAACTAGTACCCCCTGAGCTCATGTCTCTAGCTGCATATATAGAAGAAGATGGCCTAGTTGGCCATCATTGGGAAGAGAGGCCTCTTGGTCATGCAGACTTTATATGCCCCAGTACAGGGGAACGCCAGGGCCAAGATGTGGGAGTGGGTGGGTAGGGAAGCAAGGCGGGGATGGGGGAGGGTATAGGGAACTTTCTGGATAACACTTGAAATGTAAATGAAGAAAATATCTAATAAAAATTGGAAAAAAGATTGATATTTCAGTGGTCATGAAACACTTAAACTTAAAATTTTTTCAGTATGACTAGTAATTGGGAAAACTTGGACCCATTTTAAGATGCTTCTTCATACACATTAAGATGACTAGTCTCAAAAAATCAGAAAATATCAGGAGTTGATGAGGATTGTGAAATCGTAGCCCTTGGATTATGGGAATATAAGACAGAGAAGCCACTGTGAGGAACAGTCTGGTGGTTCCTAAAATGGTAGAAACATAAATCCTATAACTTAATTCATACACACACACACACACACACATACAAATTGAAATCAGATATAAACAGAAATATCTCCACCAATGTTTATGAAGACCTTTGTTACATTATCCCAAAGATAGGTAGAAACACCCAAGTCCATCAACAGAATAATAGCTAAATAATCAATAAACATGGAATACTATTGAGCCATAAAGTTGAATAAAATACTAGTACACTGGACAGACTTTGAGAACATGGTAAGTGAACATTGTATGATTGATACAATTATTTGAGGATCAAGAATAATCAAATTCATAGTTTCAAAAAGCAAAGTGGTAACAACCAGAAGCTGGAGGAGTGTGGTGAGAGAGTTGGTGTTTAATCAATACTGTTTGGGTTTGGATAGATTTGGATAGATAGATTCTGATGGGTACAGGATCTATTTTATGACACTAAACTGAGCTCCCACAAATGTTTTAATGGTCCATACCATGTTGTGTGTATTTCATCACAATAAATGAAGTAGCTTGAAATAAGACATAGTGATATTAACTTGCCTAAGCTGGGGAAGACAGACAGACAGACAGACAGACAGACAGACAGACACTGAATCTAGCTCCAATTATCTTCCAGACCTGGTAAGTAAAGTGAACACAGCCTCAGATAAAGAATCATTCTGCATGACCTTAGCAGTAGCTGCTAGAGTCAAGTGACTTGACAGATATGTGAGGGACAAAGTCACAAAGTTGAACAGTGATAGAACAGGAGATAGGAAAGTCCCAAGAGCTAAGTTCTAATCTCTCTCCTCCCTGTTGGACTGCAGCAGGGAGAAGACCTCTGAGATATATTGTGTAGAACACCGACAGAAAAGCTATCTAGACAATCTCTGAGGCATCAGCCAACTTACTGGCACATTGAGGGATACCATCCACCTTTTGTTTGCATCTGACCTGTCTCTACCTGCAGGTGCTCCCAGCACACACTGAGCAACATTAAACAGCAGTGCTTAAGCTTTTCTCCAGATCTTGTTTCCTACCTTAAGGCAATGTGTGACAATATTTTTTTTCAATTAAAAAGAGAACTAGTTAATCTTTTAAAAGCCCAGTGAGCAGAACAAAAGGCAAGAATTGGGCCCAAGCCAGTGAACTTGGAGCTATTTAGCTATGTGGTTAACCAAATCTTTAAATGTAATTACATTTTCCCTCTAACAAAATCAAACTTCTTTACTTTCCTTGTGAGTCTACAAAGGACAAAACCACAAATATTAAAGCACTATGCATAAAAAATCTAAATTCTTAATTATTGAAACTTGAAGGGATGGAGCCCAAATCAAAGGCGTAGGAGACCTAGGCCATCCTCATCTGACTTGATCTGGAATTTAGAGACAGTCAGAATCCTATCATCAGGTCGCTCAGAGACCAGTCGGTGCAGGTCAGCTCACGGACCTCAAAGGGTGAGTGAGCAAACAGCTGAACAGCACACCTTTTGGGACAGACCCAGCTTTGGGCTCTAAACATCCAGGCACCCTCCCTGCCTGAGGAGAGTTTTCCACCTGGGAGGGCTTTCACTGCCAGAACTTGTGAGAGAGCCATCTTGGGTCCCAGGTCGCTCAGAGACCAGTCAGTTCAGGTCAGCTCACATACTACAAAGGCTCCCACAGAGACCAGTCTGTGCAGACCACAGAGGCAACACGTCTTCTAGGACAGGCCCTATATAGGGTCTTCAACTTTACCTCAGAGGCAGGTCTGAACACCAAAACTCCGTGCACAATCCCTGCAAGAGAAGAGCTCACCCACAGAGACAACTCGGACCACTGAGATTCAGGAAAGAGCTGGGCTCCTGGGTCTGCTGACAGAGGCCAACAGAATCACAGGAGGAACAAGCTCCAACCAGAGACAACTATAACAACCAACTCCAGAGATTACCAGATGGTGAAAGGCAAACATAAGAATCTTAATAACAGAAACCAAGACCACTCACCTTCTTCAGAACCCAGCACTCCCACTTCAGCCAGTCCTGGATACCCCAACACACCCGAAAAGCAAGACTCGGATTTAAAATCATATCTCATGATGCTGGTAGAGGACATTAAGAAGGACATTCAGAAGGACACGAATAACTCACTTAAAGAAATGCAGGAGAACACTGCTAAAGAGGTAAAAGTCCTTAAAGAGGAAACACAAAAATCCTTTGAAGAACTACAGGAAAATACAACCAAACATGTACTGGAATTGAACAAAACCATCCAGGACCTAAAAAAGGGAAATAGAAATAATAAAGAAAACACAAAGTGAGACAACTTTGGAGACAGAAACACTAGGAAAGAAATCAGGAACCATAGATGTGAGCATCAGCAACAGAATACAAGAGATGGAAGGGAGAATCTCAGGTGCAGAAGATTCCATAGAGAACATGGGCACAACAATCAAAGAAAATGCAAAATGCAAAAAGATCCTAACTCAAAACATCCAGGAAATCCAGGACACAATGAGAAGACCAAACCTAGGGATAATAGGAGTAGATGAAAGAGAAGATTTTCAACTTAAAGGGCCAGCAAATATCTTCAACAAAATAATAGAAGAAAACTTCCCAAAACTAAAGAAAGAGATGCCCATGAATACAAGAAGACTACAGAACTCCAAATAGACTGGACCAGAAAAGAAATTCCTCCCGACACATAATAATCAAAACAACAAATGCATAAATAAAGATAATATATTAAAAGCAGTAAGGGAAAAAAGTCAAGAAACATATAAAGGCAGGTCTGTTAGAATTACACCAGATTTCTCACTAGAGACTATGAAAGCCAGAAGATCCTGGACAGATGTTATACAGACCCTAAGAGAACACTAATGCCAACCCAGGTTACTATATCCATCAAAACTCTCAATTAACATAGATAAAGAAATCAAAGTATTCCATGATAAAGGCAAATTCACACAATATCTTTCCACGAATATAGCCCTTCAAAAGATAATTAAGGGAAACCACCAAAACAAGGACGGAAACTACACCCTAGAAAAAACTAAAAAGTAATCCTTCAACAATCCTAAAAGAAGACAGCCCCAAGAACAGAATCCCAACTTTAACAACAAAATAACAGGAAGCAACAACTACTTTTCTTTAATTTTTCTTAACATCAATGGACTCAGTTCACCAATAAAAAGACATAGAATAATAGACTGGCTACACAAACAGGACCCAATGTTTTGCTGCTTACAGGAAAAGAACCTTAGGAAAAAAGACAGACACTACCTTAGGGTGAAAGGCAAGAAAACAGTTTTCCAAGCAAATGGTCCGAAGGAAAAAGCTGGAGTAGCCATTCTAATATCGGATAAAATTGACTTTCAATTCAAAGTTATAAAAAAAGACAATGAGGGGAACTTCATACTCATCAAAGGTAAAATCAACCAAGATGAAATTTCAATTCTGAATATCTATGCTCCAAATACAAGGGCAGCCACATTCATTAAAGAAACTGTAGTAAAGCTCAAAGCACACATTGCACCTCACACAATAATAGTGGGAGACTTCAACTTCCCATTCTCACCAATGGACAGATCCTGGAAACAGAAACTAAACAGAGACACATGGACACTAACAGAAGTCATGAAACAAATGGATTTAACTGATATCTACAGAACATTCTATCCTAAAACAAAAGGATATACATTCTTCTTAGCACCACATGGTTCCTCTTCCAAAATTGACCATATAATTGGTCACAAAACTGGCCTCCACAGATACAAAAATATTGAAATTGTCCCATGGATCCTATCTGACCACCATGGACTAAGGTTGATCTTCAATAACAACATAAATAATAGAAAGCGAACATTCTCATGGAAACTGAACAACACTCTACTCAATGTTTCCTTAGTCAAGGAAGAAATAAAGAAAGAAATTAAAGACTTTCTAGAGTTTAATGAAAATGAAGCCACAACATACCCAAACTTATGGGACACAATGAAGGCAGTCCTAAGAGAAAAACTCGTTGCCTTGAGTGCCTCCAAAAAGAAACTAGAGAGAGCATACACTAGTAACTTGACAGCACACCTAGAAGCTCTAGAACTAAAGGAAGCAAATTCACCCAAGAGGAGTAGACGGCAGGAAATAATCAAACTCAGGGCCTAAATCAACCAAGTGGAAACTAAAAGAACTATTCAAAGAATCAACCAAACCAGGAGCTGGTTCTTTGAGAAAATCAACAAGATAGATAAACCCTTAGCCAGACTAACTAGAGGGCACAGGGAAAGTATTCTAATTAACAAAATCAGAAATGAAAAAGAAGACATAACAGAAACTGAGGAAATCCAAAACATCATCAGATCCTACTACAAAAGCTACCACAAAGCTAGAAAACCTGGATGAAATGGATAATTGCCTAAACAGATAACAGGTACCAAAGTTAAGCCAGGATCAGATTAACAATCTAAACAGGCCCATTTCCCCTAAAGAAATAGAAGCAGTCATCAGTAGTCTCCCAACCAAAAAAAGCCCAGGACCAGATGGGTTTAGTGCAGAGTTCTATCAGACCTTCAAAGAAGACCTAATTCCAACTCTCCTCAAACTATTCCACAAAATAGAGACAGAAGGTACTCTACCCAATTCATTCTATGAAGCCACAATTAATCTGATACCTAAACCACACAAAGATCCAACAAAGAAAGAGAACTTCAGACCAATTTCCCTCATGAATATCGATGCAAAAATACTCAATAAAATCCTCGAAAACCACATCCAAGAACATATCAAAACGATCATCCATCATGACCAAGTAGGCTTCATCCCAGGAATGCAGGGATGGTTTAATATATGGAAATCCATCAACGTAATCCACTATATAAACAAACTCAAAGACAAAAACCACATGATCATCTCCTTAGATGCTGAGAAAGTTTTTGACAAAATCCATCACCCTTCCATGATCAAAGTCTTGGGAAGATCAGGAATTCAAGGCCCATAACTAAACATAATAAAAGCAATATACAGCAAACCAGTAGCCAACATCAAACTGAATGGAGAGAAGATGGAAGCAATCCCATTAAAATCAGGGACTAGACAAGGCTGCCCACTTTCTCCCTACCTATTCAATATACTACTTGAAGTTTTAGCCAGAGCAATTCGACAACAAAAGGAGATCAAGGGGATACAAATTGGAAAGGAAGAAGTTAAAATATCACTATTTGCAGATGATATGATAGTATATATTCGGGACCCCAAAAATTCCACCAGAGAATTCATAAACCTGATAAACAACTTCAGTGCAGTAGCTGGATATAAAATTAACTCTAACAAATCAATGGCCTTTCTCTACACAAAGGATAAAAGGGCCGAGAAAGAAATTAGGGAAACAACACCCTTCACAATAGTCACAAATACCTTGGTGTGACTCTAACTAAGGAAGTGAAAGGTCTGTATGATAAGAACTTCAAGTCTCTGAAGAAAGAAATTGAAGAAGATCTCAGAAGATGGAAAGATCTCCCATTCTCATGGATTGGCAGGATTAATATAGTCAAAATGGCTATCCTGCTGAAAGCAATCTACAGATTCAACGCAATCCCCATCAAAATTCCAACTCAATTCTTCACTGAGATAGAAAGGGCAATTTGTAAATTCATCTGGAATAATAAAAAACCTAGGATAGCAAAAACTATTCTCAACAATAAAAGAACCTCTGGGGGAATCACCATGTCTTACATTAAGTTGTACTACAGAGCAATTGTGATAAAAACTGCATGGTACTGGTACAGTGACAGACAGAACAATGGAATAGAATTGAAGACTCAGAAATGAACCCACACATTTATGGTCACTTAATCTTTGGCAAGGAAGCTAAAACCATCCAGTCAAAAAGGGACAGCATTTTCAACAAATGGTGCTGGCACAACTGACTGTTATCATGTAGAAGAATAGGAATTGATCCATTCTTATCTCCTTGTACAAAGCTTAAGTCTAAGTGGATCAACAACCTCCACATAAAACCAGAGACACTGAAATTTATAGAGGAGAAAGTGGGGAAAACCCTTGAAGATATGGGCACAGGGGAAAAATTCCTAAACAGAACAACAATGGCCTGTGCGGAAAGGTCAGGAATTGCCAAATGGGACCTTATAAAATTGCAACACTTCTGTAAGGCAAAAGACACAGTCAGCAAGACAAAAAGGCCACCAACAGATTGGGAAAGTAGTTTTACCAATCCTAAATCTGATAGCGGACTAATATCCAACATCTACAAAGAGGTAAAGAAGCTGGACTCCAGAAAAACGAATAACCCCATTAAAAAATGGGGTACTGAGCTAAACAAAGAATTCTCAACTGAGGAATTCAGAATGGCTGAGAAACATCTGAAAAAATGTTCAACATCCTTAATCATCAAAGAAATGCAAATCAAAACAACACTGAGATTCCACCTCACACCAGTCAGAATGGCTAAGATGAAAAATTCAGGTGACAGCAGATGCTGACAAGGATGTGGAGAAAGAGGAACACTCCTCCATTGCTCGTGGGATTGCAAGCTTGTCCAACCACTCTGGAAGTGAGTCTGGCGTTATCTCAGAAAATTGGACATAGTACTACTGGAGGATCCAGCAATACCTCTCCTGGGCATATACCCAGAAGATGTTCCAACTGGTAAAAAGAATACATGCTCCACTATGTTCATAGCAGTCTTATTTTTATAGCCAGGATCTGGAAAGGACCCAGATGTCCCTCAACAGAGGAATGGATACAGAAAATGTGATACATTTACATAATGGTGTACTATTCTGCTATTTTAAAAAATGAATTTATGAAATTCTTGGGCAAATGGATGTATCTGGAGGATATAATCCTTAGTGAGGTAACCCAATCACAAAAGAAGTCATTGGATATGCGCTCACTGATAAATGGATATTATCCCAGAATCTTAGAATACCCAAGATACAATTTGCAAAACACAAGAAAATCAAGAAGGAAGACTAGCCTGTGGATACTTCATTCCTTTTTTGAATAGGAAACAAAATACCCGTGAAAGGAGTTACAGAGACAAAGTTTAGAGCTAAGATGAAAGGATGGACCATACAGAGACTACCCCACTGGGGGATCCATCCCATAATCAGTCACTAAACTCAGACACTATTGCATAGAACAGCATGTGTTTAATGAAGGGGCCCTGATAGAGCTGTCTCATATAGAAGTGGATGCTCACAGTCATCTATATGATGGAACACAGGGCCCACAATGGAGAAGCTAGAGATAGAATCCCAGGAGCTGAAGGGGTCTGCAACCCTTCAGAGGAACAACAATATGAACTAACCAGAACCCCCAGAACTCGTGTCTCTAGCTCCATATGTTGCAGAAGATGGCCTAATCGGCCATCATTGGGAGGAGAGGCCCCTTGGTACTGCAATCTTTATATACCCCAATACAGGGGAATGCCAGGGCCAAGAAGTGGGACTGGGTGGGCAGGGGAACAGGGTGGGGGGAGAGAGGAGGGAACTTTCAGGATAGCATTTGAAATGTAAATTAAGAAAATATCTAATAAAACAATTGCAAAAAAAAAAAAAAAAAAAGAATCCTGTCATCCTGGAATCTGATCTCTCAGACTACAGGCTCCACATAAGAGACTCCAAGGACATGCAGTAGTTTCTATCTTGACACCAATTCTAAAACTCATTGGCAGCCATGATAAAAAAGTAATAAATAAACAAACAAACAAACTGCAGGCAGAATGGGTCTGGGCTAGATGACCCAAGTGAGAATCAGGGTTAGGGTTAGTGTTCGGTCATAATGACACTTCTCAGAAGTTAAAAGAATAGCCATTCTCTTCTGCTTAACACAGCTTCAAAGTAATTCACTTCTGAAACTACAACAGGGATCCAAAACTGTGAGAGAGGATCATCGACCAAACACACTTACAGGGATAGGGCATGGAAGGCCTTAACCTCCAGATCCAAGGTTCCCATCTCTGATTCCCTAATCAGAAAAATGAAACACCTCAAATCCAAGCCAGGAATATGAGGATGGATTTGTACCCAGAGACAGAGATAAATTCATTGTAAAATGTATACTATGCCCATACCTAAATGTCATTGTGCTCTTCTTCTCTCTGTCCCCTAGAGTCCTTTCTTACAAAGAGAGGACATGGCAGCATCCTGTACACATTCCCACCACTGTGCCAGGGACCAGCTGTTGTGTCTAGGCATTCATCAACCATCCAAATTCCACGCATGGCTCCAACAGAAACACTGCAGGCCAGTCCCAGTGTGCTGACAAGTACCTGCTGGAGACAGGAGATCAAAGTGCTACCCTGACATCAAGTCAATAACTTGTACCGTATGTTCATAGTGGTATTACTATGTAAAACAGCCAGAAGATGGAAGCCTCCAATGCCCATCAGTGAACGAATAAACTAAATGTGCTACATACATACATGCATACATACATACATACATATATACATACATAAAATATTATCTATATTTGAAGATAATTGAAATTCTGGCATGTTCTATGTAAACTTTCAAGACATTTAGCTAAATGAAATAAACAGAAAGAACTGGAATTAAGCAAATCTACCTCTATAGGTTCTGAAAATAGAGAGATACATGGATGCAGAAAATAGAATATTGTTGACCAAGTGGGTCATGGAGAGTTGGGGGAGATTACTGTAATGAATCTAAAGTTTTTGTTTGGGATGATAAGCAAAGTTTGGAAATGGATAATAGTAAGGGCTACACAACAGGGTGACTGCACATCATTATCAATGAGTTATACTTAAAAATATGAAGACAATACATTTTTATGTTTTTAACATAAATATTTTAGGTCAGGATATAGAAAGCATTCTTTGAATAAAGATAATCTGCTTTAAAATAAGCTGTTCTTGGGCCAGGGTGATGGCTGGGTGGTTTACACTTGCCACACAAGCAAGAGGACCAGAGAATCCCCAGAAACCACATATATGCTAGATGAATGTGGCAGCTGCTCACTTGTAATCCCAGTCTCTGAAGGGAAAATAGGGTATTCCTAGAGCATGCTGGTTATCTAGCCTAGCTGTATTGGTGAGCCTAGATTTTCTTAAGAGACCTTGCCT
Source organism: Mus minutoides (assembly GCA_902729485.2). Taxonomy (NCBI): domain Eukaryota; kingdom Metazoa; phylum Chordata; class Mammalia; order Rodentia; family Muridae; genus Mus; species Mus minutoides. Next base: position 31,666 of record CACVCL010029878.1, on the reverse strand, counting down.
CGGTGCCACAGCACCTGGAGCTGATCCTGTGCCACAGTGCTCCATATCTGAATACCACTGGGAGAGAGTTGGTCTCCCAGGAGTGCGGACAAGCCTGTGAGAACAAGTAAGACCATCACTGACACTCAGAGGGACCTTCCCAGAACCCCCAGGACACAGAAACTGAGGAGCACGCTGGGACAGGATCCTTTCAGTTTCTGTCTGCACCCAGAGCTAAAACTGTGCCACAGCTCTACATACCCAAATACCACCAGGAGAGAGCTGGTCTCCCAGGAGTTCTGACTAGCCTGTGAGCAAAGGTAAGACCACCACTTCTACTGTGAGGAACCTGCCCAGAGCCCTCAGGACACAGGAACCAAGGAACAACCTGAGACAGGACTCTTCCTGTTTCTGTCTACACCCCAGAGCTAACCATGTGCCACAACTCTCCATAGCCAAACTCCTCCTGGAGAGAACTGGTCTAATTGGAGGACTGACACACAGGCTTGCAGGAGGGACAAGCCACAGTCAGAGACAGCAAGACCAACTGACAAGAGATAACCAGATGGCAAGAGGCAAGTACAAGAATATAAGCAACAGAAACCAAGGCTACTTGACATCATCAAAACCCAGTTCTCCCACCACAGTGAGCCCTGTATAGGCCAACACACCAGAAAAGCAAGACTCTGATTTAAAATCACATTTCATGATGATGATAGAGGACTTTAAGGAGGACATAAATAATTCCCTTCAAGAAATACAGAAAACAGGTAATCAGGTAGAAGCTGTTAAGGAGGAAATATAAAAATCCCTTAAAGAATTACAGGAAAACACAAGCAAGCAAAGGAATTAAACAAAACTATCCAGCATCTAAAAATGGAAATAGAAACAATAAAGAAATCACAAAGGGAGACAACCCTGGAGATAAAAACAAACAAACAAACAAACAAACAAACAAAAAACTTGGAAAGAGATGAGGACTCATAGATGCAAGCATCACCAACAGAATACAAGAGAAAGAAGAGAGAATCTCATGTGCAGATGATACCATAGAAAACATTGGCACAACAGTCAAAGAAAATGCTAAGTTCAAAAGCCTTGTAACCCAAAACATCCAAGAAATCCAGGACACAAAGGGAAGACCAAACCTAAGGATAATAGGTATAGAAGAGAGTGAAGCTTCACAGCGTAAAGGGCCAGCAAATATCTTCAACAAAATTATAGAAGAAAACTTCTCTAACTTAAAGAAAGAGATGCCCAGGAACATACAAGAAGCCTACAGAATTCCAAATACACTGGACCAGAAAAGAAATGTCTCCCTTTACATAATACTCAAAACACCAAATGGACTAAACAAAGAAAGAATATTGAGAGCAGTAGGGAAAAAGGTCAAGTAACATATAAAGGCAGACCTACCAGAATTACACCAGACTTCTAGCCAGAGACTATGAAAGCCAGAAGATCCTAGACAGATGTCATACAGTCCCTAAGAGAATACAAATGCCAGCCCAGGCTACTATATACAGCAAAACTCATGATTACAATAGATGGAGAAACCAAGATATTCCATGACAAAACCAAATTTACATAATATCTTTCCACAAATCCAGCCCTACAAAGGATAATAGATGGACTACTCCAACACAAGGAGGGAAACTGCACCCTAGAAAAAGCAAGAAAATAATCTTTCAACAAACCCAAAAGAAGATAGCCATACAAACATAATTCCACCTCTAACAACAAAAATAACAGGAAGAAACAATCAGAACTCTTTAATATCTCTTAACATCAATGAACTCAATTCCCCAATAAAAACACATAGACTAACAGACTGGATATGTAAACAGGACTCAGCATTTTGCTGCATAAAGGAAATGCACCTCAGTGTCAAAGAAAGACACTACCGCAGAGTAAAGAGCTGGAAAATAATTTTCCAAGCAAATGGTCCCCAAGAAACAAGCTGGAGTAGCCATTCTAATATCGAATGAAATCAACTTTCAATCAAAAGTTATCAAAAAGAATAATGAAGGACACTTCATACTCATGGAAGGGGAAGTTTATTAATTCTGAATATCTATGCTCCAAATGAAAGGGCACCAACATTCATAAAAGAAACTTTACTAAAGCTCAAAGCACACATTGTATCCCACACAATAATAGTGGCAGACTTCAACACCTGACTCTCAGCAATGGACGGATCCTGGAAACACAAACTAAACAGAGACATAGTGAAACTAACAGGAGTTTTGAAACAAATGGATCTAACAGATATTTATAGAACATTTCATCCTAAAGCAAAAGAGTATACCTTCTTCTCAGAACTTCATGGTACCTTCTTCAAAATTGACCATATAATTGGTCACAAAATGGGCCTCAACAGATGAAAGAAGATTAAAATAATCCTATGCACCCTATCAGATCCCATGGACTAAGGCTGGTCTTAAATACCAACAAAAACAGTGGAAAGCACACATACCATGGAAGCTGAACAATGCTCTACTCAATGATAACTTGGTCAAGGAAGAAATAAAGGGAGAAAGTAGACTTTTTAGACTTTAATGAAAATGAAGACACAGGCTGGCGAGATGGCTCAGTGGGTAAGAGCACTGACTGCTCTTCCAAAGGTCCTGAGTTCAAGTCCCAGCAACCACATCATGACTCACAACCACTCGTAATGAGATCTGACACCCTCTTCTGGTGCATCTGAAATCAGCTACAATGTACTTATGTATAATAATAAATAAATCATTGGGCTGGAGCAAACAGGGACAGAGTGAAGGAGGCTGACCAGGGTGATCCGGGTTGACTGGAACAAGCAGAAAGAGGTCCTAAAAAATTCAATTCCCAACAACCACATGAAGGCTCACAATCTGTACAGGTACAGTGTACTCACATACATAAATAAATAAATCTTTAAAAAAAGAAAATGACGACACATCATACCATAACTTATGGGACACGATGAAAACAGTGGTAAGAAGAAAACTCAGAGCTCTGAGTGCCTCCAAAAAGAAACTGGAGAGAACTTACAGTAGCAGCTTGATAGCACACCTGAAAGCTTTAGAACAAAAACAACCAAATACACCCAAGAAGAGTAGATGGTAGGAAGTAAACAAACTCAGGGCTGAAATCAACCAAATATAAACAAAAAGAACTAAACAACAATCAACCAAACCAGAAGCTGGTTCTTTTGAGAAAATCAACAAGATAGATAAACCCTTAGCACTAACCAGAGGGCACAGAGACAGTATCCAAATTAATAATATGAGAAATGAAAATGGAGACATAACAACAAGCTATATCTTAAAATAATTATGCTGTTTGTTGAATATTAACAGTTGAAAATATTAAAATCATCTTCTACAAACAAAATAAAATAAAATATAATAATTTCTGAGTCCACTCTATTATTCCAGTCTACATGTTTGTGGGCACCATGGTTACTATGACTTTGCTATGTAGGTTGCAATCTGGTGTTCCTTTCTGATAATAATCCCATTGTCCTTTCAGATTAGTTCTATTTTGTCTACTTGGGATCTTTTGTATTCTTATGAACTGTAAGATTATTTTCTACTTCTGAGGGATGTCACTGGAATAGTGATGGAGATTGATTTGAAAGTGTAGCTCACTTTCAGTGATATATCCATTTCACAGTAATAATGCAGACAATTCATGAGTGCTGGAAGTCCTCATCTTTTCTAGTGTCTTCTTCCATTTCTATTCTTAGTGTCTTAATGTAGTAGAGGTCCTTCTCCTATTGGGTTGGGTTCATTCCTGGGTGGGTTTTTTTTTTTTCTGAAGATAATGAAAGATAAAATGTTTTCCTAGTTTATTTCTCACCAAGTTCTTATAGGTATACTCAACAGTTTTACATTTTTACATATTGTGCATCCCACTACTTCACTGAGTTTATCAGGTCTTGAGTTTTCTGGTTGACTAGTTGGGGTCTTTTAAGTAGAGTCAAATCATAGGCAAATGAGCATAGTTTCATTTCTTCTTTTCCTATTTCTCTCTCTTTTAGTTCTTCTTGCTTTACTGCTCCAACTCAGACTTTAATCACTATATTAAATAAAAATTAAGAGAATGGACAACTTTGTGTCCTGATTTCTTTTTTAGCACTTTTACTTGGTTGACTCTAGAGTTGCTATCTATATCTTTTGCTATGTTGAGGCATGTCCCTTTTGCTCCTAATCTCTTCAAGGCTTCATCTGAAAGAGGTGCTGAAGGCTGTCAAAGGCCTTTCTGTAACTATTAAAATGACCCTGTGATTCTATTTCCCTGGCTCTATTTATGTGCTATAATACATATATTGACTTCTGTCTGTTTAACTATCCTTATGTTCTCAGGATGAAAACAATTTGATCATTAGGTGTGACATTTTCTTAAGTTTTGATTGCAAGCAATTTTTGCAACGATGTTCATCAGGGCAATTCATCTACAGTTTTCTTTTATGTGTATCTTTATCTGTCTTGGAAACAGTGTAACACTGGCTTTATAACATGAGTTTGATGTTGCTCTCTTCCAATCTATTTTTTAGAATTATTGAGACATATTAGTAACAGCTCTTCACTTAGGACCATAGTAATTCAGCAAAGAATCCATCCCATCCTGAACCTTGCTTTGTTGGGAAGTTCTCCATAAGTGCTTCAATTTCCTTCGTTGCTTACCTTAGATCTGTCTAAAATGTATATATCCCCTTAACTTTTGAAGGTGCTGTTTCTAGAAGTTTTACACACTTTCCTGGTTTTGCAGGAAATGTGAGATTACAAAGTATTTCTTAATGATCCTTATGATTTCAGTGCTGTCTGCTGCACTTTTTTTTTCTTTTTTTTTACTAGATATTTTCTTTGTTTACATTTCAAATGCTATCCCGAAAGTTCCCTATACCCTTCCCCCGACCTGCTCCCCTACCTGCCTACTCCCACTTCTTGGCCCTGGCATTTCCCTGTACTGGGGCATAAAAAGTTTGTAAGACCAAGGGGCCTCTCTTCCCAATGATGGCCGACTAGGCCATCTCCTGCTACATATGCATCTAGAGACATGAGCTCTGGGGATACTGGTTAGTTCATATTGTTGTTCCACCTAAAGGGTTGTAGACCCCTTCAGCTCCTTGGGTAATTTCTCTAGCTCCTCCATTGGGGGACCTGTGTTCCATCCTATAGATGACTATGAGCATCCCCTTCTGTATTTTCCAGGCACTGGCTTAGCCTCACTCAAGATAGTTATATCAGGGTCCTTTCAGCAAAATCTTACTGGCATATGCAATAGTGTCTGGGTTTGGTGGCTGATTATGGGATGGATCCCCGGGTGGGGTAGTCGCTGGATGGTCCATCCTTTCATCTTAGCTCCAATCTTTGTCTCTGTAACTCCTTTCATGGGTGTTTTGTTCTCTATTCTAAGAAGGAATGAAGTATCCATACTTTGTTCTTCATTCTTTTTCATTTTCTTGTGTTTTGTAAATTGTATCTTGGGTATTCTAAGTTTCTGGGCTAATCACTTATCAGTGAGTGCATATCAAGTGATTGGGTTACCTCACTAAGGATTATATCCTCCAGATATATCCATTTGCCCAAGAATTTCATAAATTTATTATTTTTAATAGCTGAGTAGTACTCTATTGTGTAAATGTACCACATTTTCTGTATCCATTCCTCTGTTGAGGGACATCTGGGTTCTTTCCAGCTTCTGGCTATTATAAATAGGGCTGCTATGAACATAGTGGAGCATGTGTTCTTATTACCAGTTGGAACATCTTCTGGATATATACCCAGTAGAGGTATTGCTGGATTTCTTTGGTTTAGTCTAGCTAAGAGTATTCATCTTATTAATTTTTTCAAAGAACCAACTCTTTTTGTCATTGATTCATTGTATTATATTTGTAGTCATCATTTCATTCATTTTAGTCCTGATCTTTATTGTCTGTCTGTTTACCTATTTATTGGCTTAGTCTTAGATTTCTAAGACTGTGAAGTACATCAATAAGTGATTTATTTGAAACCTATGATTTTTTAATACATATTCACAGCTATAAACTTTTTCTTTAGACATGCATTTGTTATCTCCCACACATGCTAATTAGTCATGCTTTCATTTGCACTGGATTCTAGGAACATACTCACTTCATCCCTGGTTTCTCCAATGACTTATCTACATTTAAGGTTGTTCAATTTTCACATCAGAGTTCAGCAAAGTCTCAAGAGGTAATATAAAGCAACAAGAATATTTTCACACTGGCCAAGAACTTTCACCTCCCATGAATGAATTTGTCTACAATGAAAATATTAGTTATGAATGAAATGGCCTACAATGAAAATTTTAATTTGATAGTGTCTAATAATATCATGGTAGACCTAACTCAACAGATCAGGCTCAGGTTAGAACATTGTGCAAGCTTTGGGTAGCAAGCATTCATATACTTAAATTGGATAATTTGTTGGATTTAATTCAATAATATCAATGCTCAATCATAATTAGAAACTATAATCATAATCACAATCATACAGTTTTCTTTTATGTGTATCTTTATCTGTCTTGGAAACAGTGTAACACTGGCTTTATAACATGAGTTTGATGTTGCTCTCTTCCAATCTATTTTTTAGAATTATTGAGACATATTAGTAATAGCTCTTCACTTAGGACCAAACATGAAGTTATATCTAATGACTGGTTCTCACAGTAACTTGATAGGAGACCATGGGGAAAGACCATGTCTAAAGCTTCAATTACCTGTGTTTAAAAAAAAATGTGCAAGTTTTTTACCTGAAATAAAATAATCAATTAGGCTGCCTTCTTGTAAAAGACCCTTGTTTTCCATTTCTTTGCATTTGTATAGTTTTTTTTTAACCTTTGAATTTTTAGTTTTATTTTGCTATGATCTATTAAGACAGATTCTTTTTTAAATTACACTTATTTTTCTGGTTGGTTGTATTTTTTTTGTTCTTTTCTTTATGGTTTATATCAGGGTTTGGCTGAGCTGTTGCATTGATTATTTCTTAGCTTAGTGTTATTTATCTATCCCTTTCATTAAATTTACTTTTTCCTTTTCTATGTTCTTTTTATTGACACTCTATTCCTTTCTCCTCTACCAACTTTAAAAGATAGTTTCCAGATATAGCAATCTCAGTTGGCAATGTTTATTTTCATGGATTAAAATATATCATTTTATTCTTTTTGGTTTTTAGAGTATGTGTTGATAAATATGATATTATGCTAAAGAGTTTGCCTTTATAAAGAAATTAAATTTTCTCTCAATATATTTGCTCTTATTACATGTAAGACAGTGCCTCACTATGTAGTGCACAGACTGGCCTCAAACTCAAAGCCTCCCAGAATGCTGAAATGACAAAGTAAGCTGCCATTTTCAGATCCTTACAGCTTTTAATATTGCTTCCTGATAGTTTTGCCATCTTGTTTATGTTCCCTAGGAAGGTTCTTTTCTAGGCAATCCAAGGCTTGTAATGCCTCTTGTGCTTGGATGTCCACTCCTTTTTCAAATTCTGATCCTATGCACACAGTGTTCTTACACAGGGGTCCCCCGTCTCCTCTGATGCTGGTGGCTAAGCTAATGTTGCAAATGTGGATAGGGGATAGAGGCAATGATTTAAATAAAGATATCAATAGCCATTCCAGGTGAGTTTCTCCTCCTTTGTTTTATGAATCTCATCAGAGTTACTTTGCAGGGTTGATGGTGGCAGAGAGTAAGGTGAGAAGCAGATATAATAAAACTTGATGTTATATCTCATGACTGGTTCTCATGCTAACTTGATATGAGACCATGGGGAAAGACCATATCTAAAGCTTCAATTTCCTTTCCTATGTGTCAAGGATAATGGCAACTCCAGAGAGGTTCACTATGAAAGAGATTGCTGGAGACATACCACCAAGGTACCCAGCATATGATAGACTCACAATAAAGTCCCCAGAGAATTATATAGCTAGAAACATTTACCCCTCTTATTTCATAAATAGTGAAATGGGCTCAGGGAAGCATAGTTTCCAATTTGGCCCACTTAGACAGTCCAGAACTAATAAAGGATGTTGTTGTGACATATCAAAAGGTAAAGTATATTAAAACCCAGAAAAGAATATGTCTTTTAGATAATAAAACTCTCAAGGATATCTGTATTGGGGAGTAACACACACAGACACACACAGACACACACACACACACACACACACACACCCTTCTGCAAAGCAACATAAACTGGAATTATATTGCCTAATCCAGTACAAAGAGCTTGTGCTTCAGAAATTCTACTATACTATCTATTTACCCAATTCTATCAACTTACTAAAATGTGTTTAAGCTTCCCCAAATTTCTCATCTCATTACTTCTTGTTTACAAACAATTTATATAACAATGGATAATGGACAGGATAGCAAGAATAAAATTCTTCAGAGGGCAACAAAATGTCTTAATGAGTTAAAGTGCCTGCTACTAAGCCTGATGATCTGAGTTCAAGCCACAAACCCATGGAGTTAAAGGGGGAGTCAATTCCCATAAGCTGTCCTCTGACTTACACACACAGGCTTTGGCACTGGTGCATATACTTACATGTGTATACATGCACGTACACACACATGCTAAATAAATATTCTAAAATTTTAAATTCTTAGCAATCTAAATAGTTATGAAGCCAGGAAGTAATATATAGCAATTGGTTCGCTGGAAATTAACAATAGAAATTTCTAGAACAAATCATGGTAATTTGCCAATGTTTCTAATACCCAGAAAGAAATAATGAGAGTGTTGCTAAGTAAAAAACCAAAATAAACCCTCTAGCTTTGTTTGTTTCTAGTTAACTTTTAAAAAAATCCTTACTTTTTGAGGTCACATAGTACATTTTCCATCTCTTGCTAGCCTTGCTGTAGACAGTGGTTTTGTCGTTTGTGTTATGATGACAGCAGTACTTTTCAGGGACTTGAAGTCCCCTGTGGATAAATATTGACTTTTCATTAAGAGCTGAAGACCTCTAATCAGGCAAGATAAAAAGATTTAAATTATGTATATATATATATATATATATATATATATATTCTTTGAAGCCTTAACTTGGGGCTAAAGATATCTACCAACTACCATGACAGGTAAATCAGACCATAAGAGACAGAAAAGAGGACCCATTGCAGTTTGTGAAAGGTATCTGCCATTTCCCAGAAAAAGATATAAATACCTATCTCCATTGTTAGCCCCCTTGTCCCTCACCATTCAAAATCTACAACTATAGCTTTCAATAGACTGAACAGGTAGGCTAAGTTGTGAGAAGACCAAGGTCCCCAGTTCTCCATTCTTTAGCCACTGAATAAAAGCTCTTTCTTTTCCCATCAATCTGTCCCTTTGGTCACTGGCTTTACCAGGAGGCAGCAACTCAAACACTACTCATAAGCCTCTCAGCAGTTGCAAGTTGTTACAGAGGCAAGCTGGTCCCTGTTCTCCGAACAAGTACTTAAGGAATGTGAACAATTAGATATAGGATTCTTAGAGTAGACACAAATGCAATTTAAGGAAGCCAGAAAGGAAAACTTCTATAAACCAGTGGGAATTACATGCCTAATATTCCCTGAAAAAATTGAGCCTGAGATGATCACCAGTCCAATGCCAGGCAAGCCCAGACTCCATAGCAGGAGTGAGCCCAAGACAGTCACCTGACTGGCGTTATAGGACTCATATAGGAAGCTAGCCTGAGATGAGCACCAGTCCAGTCTGGCACTGTGCAGGCCTGAGGGTTGGGGCGCTGACCAAGTCCAATATGACCCTTGCTCAGAGCCCATAATGCTCTAGTAGGTGACATAGCACTCCTGAGACACTCAAGAGACCCCAAGTACCAAGTAAGTGGTGAACAAATGAAAAAGAAAGAGAGGCAGAACTGGAGACTCAAGGGTAGTTGAGGAACGGCCTGATGTGAGTAGCCAGTGATGCCACCTGGGACCATATCTGTGTTTGTGGCCCTACAACAGCAGGGTTCCATTACCACCAAAGGCCAGGTGTTATCTACAGTCTGTGGTGCCAACCAGTGCCATGTTGATTTCTGAAGGCTGTGCAAAACTGGTCCACCCTTCACCTGGGCATCATGGAACAGCTCTCCCTGGAAGCAGGAGAGCAAGAGAGCTGTCCCTGCCTTTCACCTGCTGCAGCTCTTGGTCAAGCAGGCTATGTACCACACCTGGGCATCACAATAGAGCTAGCCCCATATATGGTGGTTGCAGGTGATCCAGCCCCCAGGGTATAAGTATGTGAACGCCAGCATTTCCTCTTTGTCTGCTATGTGGTGGTATAAGCGACAGAGCTCTCTTCCCTCTCTCTTTCTCCTTCATGGCAGCTTGGGTTCCTGGGAGTAGGAGACCTATCCTTTCCTCTCACCTGCTGCAACGCTTACTTTAAGAGGTGACCCTGATGGAAGGGGCATGAGTAAGACAGCCCTGAGGGTGTGAGCATGGGAGGGTTGGCCTGCAACTTCTCTCCCTTTTGGAAACATGGACAAAAAAGAGATGCCTTCCCCACCCTTGAGCCTTGTTACCTATGGCTAGTGGAAGAGCTGACCCTGGGGTCATGGGAACAAGAAAGCTGTCCCTGCCCCTTGCCGGCTGCAGCACTCAAGGGAGTGGGACCTGCAGCGACTTAGGATTGGCCCTAGTTGGGGGTATTGCTGGTGAGCTATTCCCAAGGACATGAAAATGAGAGAGCTGGTGGGCTGACCAACCCAGATATTTCTCAAGCCCAAATCTAGGGCTTTGAGTTGGCCCACTCCAACATCTACCCCATTGATGAACTGCTGGAGAACATGAAGGGGACAGTTCCACAGATCCAAAACTACAGGATTTTGGATCTCCATGACACAGGACACAAGCCAGCAGAGAGGGATCCCAGGGAGGTTCCAATATTGATAGTGTAGCAGAAGCCAGAGGCCTCATACCAGGCCAACAAATCATTACAATGAACATTTGTAAGCAAAGAAGTGTGGGCAAAAAGATATACTGTGGGACACACTGTGATACACTACAGCTTCCACAATAAATTTATTTTCTTCTGTTGTGGGGGAGGTTGCAATCTTTTAAAATAAAAGATTCTGAAAGTATATGATTGGGAGATTTGAACAAGGCTTTCCTGAGAAAATAATTGATTTAAAGAGGAAAATCAAGAAAATTGTAAGACAGGGAGATGGGCTTCCAGACAGAACTATCATGAACAAAGGTCCTGTAGCAGAAAGGCGTGTGGCTTCTTGGGTCACCTGAAAGAAAGTTTGTTTACATGAAACTGTATAGTAAGAGGGAGGCTGGTGTGGTATAAGAAAACAAGATGAGCTCAGACACAAGCCCAACATCAGTTTACAGACCAATGTAATTCTGGCACTCAGATAGATGGAGGCAAGGGAATCTCGAATACATTCAAGGGCAGCCTAGGCTATGTGGCATGACCCCATTTCAAAAAGGAAGGGCTCAATGCTGCTCTTTCTAGAACAGCAGAGTGCTTGACTGTAAAGCAACTCAGCCCAGATTCAAGTCTTCCCTGTCTTACTTCACAAGGTATGAACTATTTTAGGTAACCTCCTGAATATCTATTTCCTATGGATAAAATGGGAATAATGAAAATATCTTCTTCTAGACTGCTGTGATAATTAAATAACTGAAAAACACTTGATCAGATGACAGTATGTTCTGCATGTTATTAATATTGTTATCAACATTTATTTTATATATACTTATTCTATAAGGACTTGCTAGCAAGGTGAGAACCAGCAGGCAAAGAACAAAAGCTTCCTTCTTCCATGTCTTCATATAAGCTTCCAGCAGAAGGTATTACCCAGATTAAAGGCATGTGTCTCCTCACTTCAAAGATCTGGATTAGAAGTGGATCTTCCTACTTCAAGATTAATCAAAACTCCCTCATAGGTGTGCCCTCCATTTTTGGATTTTAGTTAATTCCAGATGTTCTCAAGTTGACAACCAAGAATAGCCATCACTGTCTTCATATTTCAAATGATCACGTATGAGTAAGGGTTGTAGCTCAGTGATAGACCTAGCATTCTAAAGTACTACCCTCACCCCCACCCCCAAAAATATCAATCCTTAGCTAATCTGTGGACACTCTGGAAATATGGTTTCTGGGAAGTAATTTCTAATTGGAGGCCTTCAGTGCCAACTAAAGAGAATCACAGGTATGAGACCTAACTCAAAGCCCCAAACCTACCAGTGGCACTGCCCTTGAAACTCTGGGAGACCTCAGGCCACCATGATACAGAGATAGAACAATTTTGGGGGGAAAGGGCTACATGGGAGGCCCAGGCCCAACTTCCTCACATAGTCTCTGTGTTCAGAGAATGGCAAGAAAATAACACCTTCTACAGATACAAGATTCACAGAGAGTGAGGCAGCATACACAAGGCCTGCACAGGTCTAAGTCAGATGGGTCCCAGTGTTGAGAAGGGAAGGGGACACAAGCATCCATCCCCAACCCAGAAGTTATCTCCACTCAATGTGACTAGCAAAAGAAAAACTATTGGAGTCTCACTAGGTATAAAACCCACACTTAAGGGTGGCTCCATGCCCAGAAGTAGATGGCCAACACACCTGGACTTCTGTTTGTTTGCTTGCTTGCTTGCTTGCTTGTTTTTTCCTGACAGGTCCTATGGTCATATATTATGATTTCTGTTTTTATGAGCTTCCTGTGTATATGAATATGTATTTCTCTGCATCTGAATGTGTTTCTTGTGGTTTTGGTTTATTTTTTTCATATTCTTTTGTTTGTTTTGTCCTATTCAGATCAAATTGTTTGTTTTTAATTTTTACCTTGTTTATTTTATTTTTCTATTTTTCTTTGAGTTTGTTTGTATTTTAGATGTCTGTTTTGTTGCAAGAGACAGAAAGAAAGGACATGAATTTGGGTAGTGTCTTAGTCAGGGTTTCTATTCCTGCACAAACATCATGACCAAGAAGCAAGTTGGGGAGGAAAGAGTTTATTCAGCTTACATTTTCCACATTGCTGTTAATCACCAAAGGATATCAGGACTGGAACTCAAGCAGGTCAGGAAGCAGGAGCTGATGCAGAGGCCATGGAGGGATGTTCTTTACTGGCTTGCTTCCCCTGGCTTCCTCAGCCTGGTCTCTTATAGAACCCAAGACTACCAGCCCAGAGATGGTCCCAACCACAAGGGGCCTTTCCCCTTTGATCACTAATTGAGAAAATGCCTTATAGCTGGACCTCATGGAGGCATTTCCCCAACTGAAACTCCTTTCTCTGTGATAACTCCAGCCTGTGCCAAGTTGACACCCAAAGCCAGCCAGTACAGGTAGATAGAGAGGCGGGGAGGATCTGGGAGGACTTGGGGAACCATAATCAGAATATAGTACATAAAAATTCTATTTTAACTTTTATAAAAGGATGGCATTAGATATAGAAATGGACAGTGTAACACCCTAAAGATATTGCACTGTGCCTATTGCTTTTATGTGCTTCTAATTAATCCAAGAATATTTTTTAAAATGTTTCCACTATTGTACAAAAACAGATCAAAGAGGCTAAGTGAATTGTTCAGGAAGCTACAGCTGCTCAATGGCAAGGAAAGCAATCACAAGTGCGGGGGGCGGGGGGAGGGCCTGGTAGGGAAAGTGGATGGGGTGGGAGATGGGGAGGAGTGGGGGGAGAGGGGAACCAGATCTGGTATTGGGTGAGGGAAAAGGACTGAAGCCCTGAGGGCCAGCAGAAAGAATAGAAACAGACAAACTCAGGAAATAGGCGGTTGGGGGGACCCTCCAGAATGCATCAGAGATTTGGGAGGTAAGAGACTCTCAGGACTCTCAAAGGGAGGGACCTTAGATGAAATGCCTATAGTGTGGAGAGGGAACTTGTAGAACCCACCTCCAGCAGGAAGACAGGTCATCAAGTGAGGGATGGAGTTGCCATCCCACAGTCACAACTCTGACCCATAATTGTTCCTGTCTGAAAAAATTACAGGGGTGGAAAGGGAGAGGAACCTGAGGAAAAGAAGGTCCAGCCACAGGCCCAAAGTGGGATCCAGCTCAAGGGGAGGTCCCAAGGCCTGACACTATTACTGAAGTTATGGGGTGCTCACAAAAAGGGGCCTATCATGACAGCTCTCCAAAAGACTCAACAAGCAGCTGAGTCAGATGCAGATCTTTGCATTCAATCCATGGAAAGAAGCAGCTGACTCCTGTTGTTGAATTAGGGAAGGCAGAAAGAAGCTGAGGAGAAGGGCCACTCTGTAGGAGGACCAGCAGTCTCAATTAATCTGGGCCCCCAATATCTCTCAAAGACTTGACCATCAAATGGGCACCAGCTGATATAAGGCCCCCAGCACACATACAGTAGGGGACTGCCAGGTCTGTGTTCATTCAGAGATGATGCACCTAATCCTCAAGAGACTGGGGGCCCCAGGGAGTTTAGAGGTCAGGTGGGGTAGGGGGTGAAAACATCCATGAGAAAGGTGAGGAGGAGGTATGGAATGTGGAACAGTCCAAGGGTGGATGGGGGGATGGGGGAGAAGTAAAATATGGAGTGTAAAAAACTTAATTAAAATTTTAAAAATTCATCTAAGAAAATAAAAGAAAAAGAAAAAGAAACAACAATAGCATATAAACAAATGGATAAAGTCTACATCAAGGTTCCAACCAAATGTCTGGGAGACTCAAAGAGAAGTTTTTCAACAGCTTCAATGCTTTAAAAGAGAGCTAGGCCACTGCTAATTTTCTCTTCATGAATAAACACTAATCCTGCCTTTCATTATGCCAACTGCTATTCACTGAGGGTCTTCACAAAATCCTAGAGAATACCGGCTGAAAGCATCCATGAGCTTGTGAGCCTGCAAAGGACTCCGGGAAAGCAGTGGCTTACTAAAATGTGTGGTTAAATCTTAATAGGAGAATGTATCTGTGAGTCAGGGAACTCCCAGGGAAGGCACTTGCCACAGCTTGAAAAGGTCAACACAGCTTCAAAGGGAAGATGATATTGAAACAAGTACCTCAAGGCTTATGTGGAGATTGCCAAATGGAAGGGAGGAAGAGAGAAGCAATCCAAGCAATGGGAACAACTTGATCAAAGGCAGGGGGCTTGCAATTGCACAACATATCAGGAGAACCTCATTTGTAGCTGGGAATAGAACCAATTCACAGAAAGCCATGCCTGTCATGCAAAAGAGTTTGGAATCTGATCCTGAAGATGACAGGTAAATATTAAGTAATTTTATTTTTAAATAGGAGTGATGAGATCATATTTACATCCTATAAAGTTCATGCCAAATGATCATTTATAAGAAAGTACACCAAATGAGAATAGTTTAAAGCAATGATAATCACGTGAGAAAGAATTATAGACTGTATTAATGAAATCAAGGCAAAAATGTTTGAAGTAAATCAGTAATTCAGGAAATCAGTAGTAATTCTGTCTCTGAATTATTGGCCACAGTTAAATCAGAAGTCTAATAACTTATGGGAGTTCTCTAGGTGTATTAAGTAATTCAGTAATTCAGTAAATCAAAAGTAATTCAGAAATTATGTGGGACATCAGAAAGAAAACAATAAAAACTTACAGATTTCCAGTGAGCTGGAAAAATACCAATGAAATGAGGGTTGTATAGGAAGTGTTGAGTTGAGACACAGAATTGGAAAATCAACAGGACATGGGATAGAGTTGCCAGTAGGTGGTGAGGAATGAGTTAGGGTTCCCGGAGAAAGAGCTAGAATGAAACTGGATTGTCAGATGGTTGGTAGCGCTCACCAAGTATGAACCCAGGAAGCACACCCAAACAGAAAAAGAGAGCAAAGCTGAGGACAGATTTGACAAATAACATTGCAAAGGGTTGACAGAACAAATAAAGAGGAAAAGAAAGGCTGTAAGATAGCTCAGAAGTAAAACACTTGCCTCAGAGGCAGGAGGACCAGTGTCCAGATCCCCAGAACCAGAAGCAATAGCAAAAGTTTGAAATCCCAGCACTCCTGGGATCCCTGGGAGTTTTCAGGCCAGCTAGACTAGTGTACACAGCAGTACATGAGGGATACTGTCTCAAAACAAGGTAAATGGTAAAGACTGACACCCTAGGTGGTCTTCTGATCTCCACATATACACATACACATACACACATGCCTACACAAAGATTAAGCAAGAAGTGACTAAATATGGGAGGAAGTATCACAGGAGGATAAAGGAAGGAAAAAAGGAACAGAGTGGACATTTATTGAATTTTGATGATATATTCAGCTCAGGAGTTTTAAATATGTTTTCTTATTTAATATGCCTGGAGAACTCCTGTAAGTAAGTTATTAGGTTTCTGATTTAACTGTAGCCAGTAAAGGTGAAATATACTACTCAGGATCACGCAAGCGCTAAGTGGTGAATGAAAAAAGAAAGGCAGACCTTTCTGGCTCCATGGCCCTTTCCATAGCATAAATTACATTAGAAAAGTCAAGTCAAATAGAAGCTGAAAACAACTCAATGAGCTTGAGAAACTGTAGTCCAGCCAGAGGCGGAGTGTCATTATCACATATCACAGAGAGAGTATTGGACTAAGTAAGCCAAGATGGTGAAAATAGGAAATTACCTTTACCATAAACAAACATCTTAGTATTAGTGAACATGAGGTGCAACATACTGCTTAGAAATTGCTGTTTTTAGAAGATCAGTCAAAAAAGGATTAGAGACATACAATGTATTGTCAGTTAATAGAGGGGAGAGGGGATTTTCAGGATAGCAGTTGAAATGTAAATTAAGAAAATATCTAATAAAAAATGCTGAAAAAAAAAAAAGAATCATGCTATGAAAAAAAAAAGAAAAAGAAAATGCGGAGAAAAGAAAAATGCAGCTGTGTTAGTAAAGTACTTGCCAAGCATGCAGGAAGCACTGAGCTAAGACAGTGGCACACATCTGAAATACAAGAAATCTCAGGATGCAGGAGGGGGAGAATCAAGAGTCCAAGATCATCTTCTAGCTGCACAGCAATTGTCCATTGTTAGCTGAAAGAGCATCTGAAAAACTCAACTTAAAAGAAGAAAATAGTCATGCTCATTGTCCCAGGGGGTCCAATCCATGTGTTCTTGGACACATTTGGGGCCTTTGGTAAGACAGAGCATCATGGTTAGAAAGAAGGCATGGAACAAAGCTACTCACCTCATAGTGAATGGGAGAAATGGACCAGAACCTGCTCATATCCCTTAATGATGTATTCCAGTGAGCAAACTTCTCTCTGTTAGGTCTTACCTTTAAAACATGAAACCTTTTTTCTACACACTATTAAGTTGGATACCAAGCCTTAAACATAGGGATTTGGGGAACACTTAATATTTAAACCATAATAACAAAAAAGAAAGTAGAGAGTAAGAGGTACAGAGAGAAAGGACAGTAGTCTTTTAGATAGAATGGTCTCTGAGAAGACAACATTTGAGCAAATGCTTGAATAAAGCCTTGAATGAGAAAGGCATAAAAATATCCTAGAGGGAGTGACTGGCAAATCCAAAATGTAGAACCCCACTAGCATTCTCTGGGGTCAGCTAAGAGGCTGGTATGATAGGTACAAGATCAGGGACTACAGCAATCAAGACCATGGCAAGAAATCTGGTTGTTATTCTAAGTGAGATGGGAACACCTGAGAAGCAAATAATACTTTAGTCATCCTAAACAGTGAGGTGACTGGGTTTACTCTCCACAAAGTAGTGTCCCTATTTTTCCTTCACAACCTGGAGAGAGCCAAGCAAGGTAGCAAAATAGATTAGCTAGCATAACACTGATGGGACAGGATTCTCTGCACCGGCCACTGTTTCAGTTATCATATCCCTACCCTCGGTAGGGTGTGGTATTCACAGTAACCACTGTGTATAGAATAGCCCTCAGCATTCTTGCTTGGAAGTCTTAATCTTGGCCCAGTCTCTCTATCCAGACAGATGCACTTAGACAACAGGAACCAAAAAAGGAATGGAACTCTCCAGTACCCACAGCCTTGAATAGCCTCAGAGACATGCTTTGTCCCAATGTGGCCTCGGAGACTTAAAGGCTGAGCCTGCTGTGGTCACAGGCAAAGGTTCACTGGGTGTGAGTACCAACCCTGCCCATCCTGAGGCCCTCCTAATGTAGGAAGTTAATAATAGACACTGACTCCATCATAAAGGGATTCCCAAGAGTATAGGGCTCTGCAGCTGACCACAATTAGCCTCTTCCTCATCATCATCCCAGGAAGATTCCAGGTGATGTAAACAATAGGCTATAAGTCACCCTCAGCCAAGTGCATACATAAGCTCTCCAAAAAGTTGGAAAGCCAATCTTCCAACAAAAGACCATTTATCATGATTTTGCTGTCACCCTTGATCATGTTTCTTCTAAGACTGTTGACAGTGTGGACATGTCAGCTGAGGTCATCTGTGACTGTTATGCCCTCCCTTCCATAGCTTTAGGGAAAAGAAGGCCTGACTGGAAAGAAAGCTTCTCCCTTGATATTTTCAATGACTTGTCTCCCAGTAAGGGGTCTTTGTACACACTAAGACCCAACCAGCCCCAGAAGCATGGGGCCCATAGGACTAATGTGATATGGTCAAACAACATCATTGGAATAGTTTTGCTTGTTGAATTATGGCTTGGATTGGATTCGTGTTTTTTTTTAAGATTTATTTATTTATTTAATAATGTATATATGCATACACTGTCTCTCTCTTCAGACACACCAGAACACATCTAGCCCCATTACAGATGGTTGTGAGCCACCATGTGGTTGC
Organism: Mus minutoides; assembly: GCA_902729485.2. Lineage (NCBI taxonomy): Eukaryota > Metazoa > Chordata > Mammalia > Rodentia > Muridae > Mus > Mus minutoides. The sequence continues at coordinate 12,975 of CACVCL010029878.1, read as the reverse complement.
TGGAAATTAAACTCAAGACCTCTGGAAGAGGAGTCAGTGCTCTTAACCACTGAGCCATCTCTCCAGCCCCGGATTTATGATTTTTTTCTTCCACCTCAACTCCAAAGAGTTTCACTGAAGTCAGAAGTAACTATTTCACTTTATTTCTTTGTGAAATATTCTACAACTCTCTACTTTTGTCTTATCTAGCATGTAACTCTAAAAAATATCCTCCCAGCACAAGTTTATATAGACAACAGGATATGTGTTACAGCAAATTTGAAAGTGATTTCAATTGTACATAGTTTTAAATTCTAACCAGCTATATATCATATTTTAAATTTCTGTTATTTCTACTTTGCTAGGTTTAAGTGAATTACATTTAGACAATGACATGTATGGCACCTCATATTTATCTAGCATAGCACTGATGGATATGTCCTGCATTTGCTTGACCATTATCTCCACTTAGAGAGCATAAAACACATAATACAAATCTGTGAGTGAATGTATGAACAGCCTGAATAGCAAAATGGCTTTGCCCATTCTCTGAACCAGGAAAGTCCTGTTTGGGGGAAAAAATGTTCCAATAGCATATATTTAGTTCAGTCATGTCTGCTAGCTATTCTAAGAATGGAATCAAAGGAAACAGAAGGCATCAAGAAATTTTCAGTTTAAAATTATGTTGGAAAGAACTTTGACCCAAATATCAAATATCAGTAAACAGAGGAAAAACTCCCACTTCTCCAGAAAACAGAGGTGACACTTTTTTTCTTTGTAGAAATCATGCTGATGTCATTTGTTGCACAAATTACATATATTTATTATTCATATGTTTATTTTCATAATTACAAAGGTTAACAACATGTGCAATGCTACAGCATATAGAAATACATAAATGTAATATAAAAATCTTCAGGTTTCTAAAAGGAAACCCTGGTTATCTTTTAACTGTATCCAATTTTTTTTTATTTAAGGCTTTAGTAAAACAGACTTGGAAGAAATTACACATTCCAGTGGTTCACTGTCCTTCATTCTCTAAACAAATGTCAGCTCCTTGAGGACAAGATGCAGCAAGCATGTGCCTCATTCACTGCCCTGACTCCAGCATCTTCACACAATAGGTGCTCTAGAGTACAAGGCTTGTGGATGCACATGGACTATGCTGGATACCCACATCCAATTACTGTGTCAAAAGTAGCTGCACTGGTGGGAAATAGAGTAAAGACTGCTTTCTTGAGAACTTAGAAGACAGGTATTTGTCTAAGTCAGTAAGTCAGCCATATTCTAGACTCAGTCCTCACCTACCACCCTTCTTATACATACTCCACTCTCCAATTTCGCAAATCTACTCCAACCTAGATTGGTCCCCACTCCTGGACGCTCACATTTACTAGGCTTATTTTCTTATGTTCTCTGATATACAGTCATCTTTTTGAGATGGGGAATATCAAAACTTTACTTACTATAGCCAAGCAGTAGGTCATCTCAATATTGCATCAATGAATAACTGGTTGAGTAGATAAGTAGCCAGTCACACACAGAAATAGCTTCATTCACTGAAAGGAATGTAATTAATTGTGACTCTTAGTGGGAATTTAAGGAATGGAGCAAATATGGTTCTGGGGGGGGGCCTGTTACATTCCTGAAAAGCAGCTGCTTCCTTGGTTGTGTCTGGATGAACTAAACCTATGACAAATCTCTCTAATGCTCTACCCTAATTGGGTCATGCCTGCCCCAAATCTTTGGGGTTTAAGAAATTTTCTCCATGTAGAGATTCTATTTTGTGGTTGATTCCCCACCCCTAGCCCCAGGGCTACTCTTTCACTTGATAAGCAGTTTTTTAATGACAGGTAATTATTTTGAATATTTATACAGAGGAGTGTGATGTTTCCTTGCACACACACACACACACACACACACACACTGTGCAATGATCAAATCTGACATTCAGCATATTGATGACTTCAACCATGTATAATTCTTTTATGGTAAATAAATACTCAAAATTCTGTCTTCTTCCTATTTAGAAAAAAATCAAAACAAAACAAAATATTAACTAGTCACTCACTTGTGCACTCTTGAAGAAAATTACTAAATTTGTAGACTTTGGAGGTTGAGTTCATATTACAGAAACATAAAGGCTTTCATTATCCAAAGCTTCAAATTATCTAAGCAGAAACTTTAAATCCTACCCTCCAAAAAAAGTGTTTTTCATTCACTTAAAAGTTAAAGGAAGCCGGGCATGGTGGCGCACACCTTTAATCCCAGCACTCGGGAGGCAGAGGCAGGCGGATTTCTGAGTTCGAGGCCAGCCTGGTCTACAAAGCTAGTTCCAGAACAGCCAGGGCTATACAGAGAAACCCTGTCTCGAAAAACCAAAAAAAAAAAAAAAAAAAAAAAAGTTAAAGGAACCCCACATCTCAGTCAATTGCAAATTTTGTTTTCTTTTGCCCCTAAGAGAGAGAGAGAGTTCCAGTAGGAGTCTTGCTGGAAATTGAGATGAATCATCAAGTGTCCCCAGAGGCTACTGGAAACCTGAGCCCTGCAGCTGAGGGCTTCTATGTGGAGGACAAGTAAGATCCATTTTACCCAGAAAGCTCTCTTATTTTCCATAGCATTTTAAAATTGAGTTTGGAACCACTATTTATAGTTTAACATGTAACATAATATTTACTCCAGGCTCCAATTGGAATGTTTCTCATAAATGTCAGTGGATTATTTACTATGGTAAACTAATTAGTTGCATAAATGCTTTCCTTTGTAGAGTGGATGGAGAGGAAACTGTTAATGCTTCTTGGATTAACCTTGTGTTATTACCATCTGAAGTTTTCTTTATATTTAAGATAGTTATCTCAATACTGTAAAATTTTGCATAGATAGTCCATCTGGCACTTAAGTGAAGGGCTTCCATTTTAACTCACTTAGCAAAACTAAACAATGGACTGTGAAAACCATCTACCTGAAATAAAAGAGGATCCTTCTCCTTCCAATTTGAAGATGGAATAGAAATAGACATTGCATGTTCATGTTCTTGATTGATGATTTTAACATATAATATATTTATGACAGCTAAATCAAATATTAAAAAATGGCTGTAGATGAAAGAAACTTGACCAGACACTGATCTCTAAGGAAATTCTATAATGATATACCTTATGGACAGTCCTTTGTGGAACTTAAAAATTCAGATTGATGTGATACTAAATCACAAATGACATCTACATTTAGAAGACCATTTTCTTGGGGAATGGAGAACATGCTTTCCCTAGTTCTAAGCACAAAGAAATGATTACCATGACATTTTCAACTGAGCTTAAAATACAGTGAAAGAACTCTCATTCCAAAGAGAAAAGAACCGTTGATTTTTCTATTACTTTTTACTACTGCCTTTCATTTTTCTGAATACAGATTATAAATGGAAGATACATTCCTAAGCAAGGAAGTAACACAAAATTGAATCATATGTAAGTAACACTTCATCACAGATTAGAAAATGTTGTAATTATCAGCAACATTTATTGAAAAGTCACAAATTTTTTTTTGAGCAACTATTTTATGTCCTATTGTACAAAGCTAATTTGATGCACTGTGGATCTTCTATTCTTTCCCCCCCCCTTGGGAAATTTTATTTTTTTTCCAATTTTTTTATTAGATATTTTCTTAATTTACATTTCAAATGCTATTCCAAAAGTCCCCTCCCCCCTCCCTGCTCCCCTGTCCACCCACTCCCACTTCTTGGCCCTGGTGTTCCCCTGTATTGGGGCATATAAAGATTGCAGTACCAAGGGGCCTCTCTTCCCAATGATGGCCGACTAGGCCATCTTCTGCTACATATAGAGCTAGAGACACGAGTTCTGGGGGTTCTGGTTAGTTCATATTGTTGATCCTCTTCTAGGGTTGCAGACCCCTTCAGCTCCTGGGGTTCTATCTCTAGCTTCTCCATTGTGGGCCCTGTGTTCCATCTTATAGATGATTATGAGCATCCACTTCTGTACGAGACAGCTATATCAGGGTCCCTTAAGTAGGCACTAAGACACAAATTAACTGGAGTTTTCTCTGTGCCAGGCTTGGCTCTTCAGGCTCATGTGAGTACAGATTTGATCTTTATGGCAAACCTAAGTAGGAAGACGTATTGTTATTCTCCTTCTCAGGATGAAGGAATCCAGGTTCAGGACAAGAGTACTTCCAGGTGATAGGCTGGAAGGCAGTAAGAAACACATCTTCAACATATAGATCAGACCCATGGGGATGATGGTGAACCTGGAGGGAGCCCAGGAAACTAAAATTGTTTTTGTAATAATGTTAGGATGGCTGTTATTTGCCATCTCTAATCTTTTTATTATACTATATAAGGTAGTATTTTTTCAGATGCTGCTTGGCAGTGTAGCAGATCAAATGCAGAGTCAAACGGGACAATGTGGCTGGCTTCTGTCAAATCAGACAAAGATGTGTGAAATTCAGCTCTGTTGCCCTTTTTACTTCATTTTGTTGTTGCCTTGAGGAAATACATACATTCATAAAAGTTGTGGGTTTTGCTATGTAATAGCTTTATTATTTGTTTGAAATTTCTTAATTTTAATTTCTTGTATAGCAAATATCAATAAATTATATCTATAGAAACAAAAGCCCTTTGAAGTTCTCCGTAATTTTTAAGTGTACACAATGATAAAGAAGGCCCTAGAATTATAAAAAAAAAAGGACTTCAATGCAGTCTTTCACAGCCTATAAAATGAGCACCACCATATTGATTACAATAATTATGAGCGGAGCAGCATAGCAGAATTGACATGTCAAATCTCCAGATTAAAAAAATAAAGATGCAAATGTTTTCAGTGTCTAAATATGACACTTGACTTTGCAGTTGAGATGGGAAACTTTTGATTTAAATACAAAAACACTTGAATGATTATTTATAAATTTATGGTTTGCAAACAAACTGCTGTTCAGTCTGTAAAGTCCTCAAACAAGCACAGGCTACATTTGCTTACCTCTGCCTAGCAGATATGTTCGTGAAATTTTTATTACTGTAACAAAACATATAAGGTCTTCACATATGTTCCTTGGCACACACTAAAGGGAGAAAGAATGCATTTGAGCTTTTGTTCTGTTTTGTTTTGGAGTCCCAGTTTTCAGTTTTGCTGACCCACTTGCTTTGGGGATAAAGCATATAGGAGGAGCAAGTAGTGGCACAAGTCACCATTTCATGGTGGCCAGGAGGACAGGACATAAGAAGAGGAAGTGAGCAAGAGACCCAACCCAATGACCCAACCCTCTAAATTAGGAGCCCTGTGGACAGTCTCTACTATCTTCTAATATTGCAGAGCTGAGAAGTAAACCTTTACAAACAGGCCTATGGGAGACATAATAGCACATAGTCTAAACAAAGATGCTTTGCCTGGCATCCAACCTTAGTGCCCCTAGTCCCCCCCCCCCCGCCCAACCTTAGTGCCTCCTAGTCCCCCCTGCCCAACCTTAGTGCCTCCTAGTCCCCCCCACCCAACCTTAGTGCCTCCTAGTCCTCCCCACCCCATGCCCAAATATACCTTCTACATGCCTTCTTTTCAATAGTTACTACATTTGCTGTGGTTTGAATGTTTATCCCCAGGATTTTATGTCTCATGTAAATGTTATTTGAAGATGAGCATTTACTGAGTGATTAGGTCACGGGAATTCTTCCTACTACATTGGTAGGTTAATTCATCCACAGATTAAACAACAGTAATTTTAAAAAATAGTTTTTAAAACTGTTCTCAAGTATCAGTTTGACTGTCTCTCATGAACCACTCACCATGGGACACCTTAGGACTTCACAGAGTTCTGACATATGAGAAGCCCTACACCACATTGGGCTTCTGCAAAGGTGACTGATGGATGGCTCTCTTCATCAAACCCTGCCTTACAACTGTGAACTTCTCAGATTCAAGAACTGTAAGTAATAAATTTCTTTATAATGTGTAAGTAATTGAGGGTATTCAGTGATCAGAAGAGAAAATGGGTTGAGACAACATGGAACACATACATGTTTGTGCCCATTATTTCGCCCATTATTATTATTATTATCGCTCCTTATTTGAATTGTGAGCTCTGTATGGGAATGTTTATCTCTGTGTATCCTCAATACTCAGAATAGTGCCAGAAACACAGAATTTGATAAGTAACTATTTCAACAATAAATGTTTGAAGTAAAAATGATGTAGCAGAGATCAAGAACAAAGTAAAATAGGTACCATAAGCATAAATTGTAAAGATAAATTTGCAACACTGAGCAAATGCTTGAGTCCATGCCTATGACAAAAACAAAATACTCTGCCCTCACTTCCCTTGCATGAATTAGCATTCCCCTGTCGGAATGAGCACAGCATCCCCTGCATTTGAGACCAAGAGACCAAGTTCTGGCCAGTGTTTCTTTTTCTCTTTCTTTTTTTTTTTTCCTTTTTTAAAAATATATATTTTCTTTATTTACATTTCAAATGCTATCCTGAAAGTTCCCTATACCCTCCCCCTGCCCAGCTCCCCTACCTGCCTACTCCCACTTCTTGGCCCTGGCATTTCCCTGTACTGGGGCATATAAAGTTTGTAAGACCAAGGGGCCTCTCTTCCCATTGATGGCCAACTAGCCCATCTTCTGCTACATATTCATCTAGAGACACGAGCTCTAGGGGTACTGGTTAGTTCATATTGTTATTCCACCTAAAGGGTTGTAGAACCCCTTCAGCTCCTTGGGTACTTTCTCTAGCTCCTCCATTAGGGGACCTGTGTTCCATCCTATAGATAACTATGAGCATCCACTTCTGTATTTTCCAGGCACTGGCATAGCCTTACAAGAGACAGCTATATCGGGATCCTTTCAGCAAAATCTTGCTGGCATATGCAATAGTGTCTGGGTTTGGTGGCTGATTATGGGATGGATCCCTGGGTGGGGTAGTCTCTGGATGGTCCATCTTTTCATCTTAACTCCAAACTTTGTCTCTGTAACTCCTTCCATGGGTGTTTTGTTCTCTATTCCAAGAAGGAATAGATTTTAGGAGAATGTGGGAATGTGGAATGTTATGCTGGAAAGGCCATTGAGAAGTATGGACAGAGCTAAATGGGCCATTCTAGTGTGAACGTGGAAGAGAAAACTGCTAAAAAACACGAACAGTGGAGGCAAATATCAGGAGGTTTGAGATGAGTGCAGTGACTCTATCAGGAACTAGTTTAGAGGTCATTTGTATGATACTTTGCTAAGAATCTTGCTTCAATTTCCTGAGAACTTGAGTATGGAATCTATTGATAATGGACTGACTTTTTTGGCAGAGGAAATCTCAAGGCAGGATAGTATTCAGGCTTGTGATAAAGCAGCAGTTTTAGTTGATAAAATGGTCAGCAGCAGTGTAGATAAACTTTCTATTCAGCACTTGGGCAATGTGGAAACATGAGATTTTGAAGACAAAGGGTACAAGGTTATGGCTTAAAGTCATATGTTTGTGTGTCAAGTTGATAAACAGTAAAGTAACAGCTGTAATGGTTACTTTAGTGTCAATTTGATTCAATCTAGAATCACAAGGGAAGGAAGGCATTTTCAATGAAAGACTAGATTAGGTTGATCTGTGGATATGTTTATGAAGGATTATCTTAATTATTGAAGTTGGAAGATACAGCCACTACAGCTGGCATCATTCCCTAGACAAGGTATCCTAGATTATGTAAGAGAGGCAAAAAGAAGCTGAGCCCTAGTATGCATGCACTAATGCATTGCCCTTTGCTCTTGACTGTGGCTGTAATGTGACTAGATGCTTCAATTTCCTGCTACACCTCTACTTCCTCACAATAATAGACTGAAACCTGGGATTGTGAGGCAAATAAAGCTATCTTCTTTGCGTCTCTTTAGTCTGGGTATGTTACCACAACAATCAGAAATTAAACCAAGACATACAGACAGATGAGAGATTTGTTAGGAGAAAATGAAATGTGGTAGTGTGGGTCACCCAGAGAAGTATAACCTTCAGACCTCAGAACTTATGTGGCCAGTAATGTAAGCTCTCAAGTCCAAAGAGTGGAGACCGTTGGGTTCTGGTATCCCTCTTCTAAGTAGGGATCTGGACTTCATAATTTAGAAAGAACAGTATTCCATATTTCTGCTCTCTTTGTTGTGTCCGTGATTCCCCAGGACTCCCAGGAAAGCTCTAAGAACCACTGAGCCCAATGCAAAGATGCAAATAGAGTCACAAATCTTCCCACTACGCAGGACAGAAGTGTGACCCCAAGCCTAGAAGGCTTGGCACTTATATACAGCATAGTTAGAGATTCTCTGGGTTTTAGGGTGACAAGGGAGTGGCTAAGTAAGTCATTTTTCAAACAGGATATCATTTGTTCAGGCAGCAAGGCAGAATCGCGCAGCTGGGAGAGGGGAACTTTTTCTGATTTAAGGAGTAGTTTTATGGAATTAGTGTGTTTTACAGCCATTTCCCACCTGTGACCCCTGATTATCTTCTGAAGGATGCCTCACACACACACCCCACCCCCGCTTGTTTCCCAAGGACAGGGCAAGCTGCACCTGGGAAGTGCTTAGCTGGTTATCAATGAGAGTGCCAGCCTCAGGGAGGTGAAGGATGTCTATTCTAAAGCAGGCCTTTGTGGCTTCTTGGGGATGGAGGGGGTTGTTATGGGGTGTCTTTTTGGAAACATGGGTAGCCATATTCCAGCGTCAGACCAGGTCCCCTCTGAACAGCCAGGGAGGGGGAGGGGAGCCTTGCTGTGCTTGCTGCTGGAAGGAACAGTGGGGAGGGGAACTTCTGTGAGAAAGCCCAGAGGCAAGCTGCCAGAGCACTTCATCTTCAGGTCCTCATCAATTAGACAACACCTGAGTACAGTGAAGAGAAGTCTTCCCACCTAATCCCCTCAGACACACACTATCATCTATGGAAATACTCTTACCAACATACCCCAAAACAATGCTTTGTCAGATTTCTAGATGTTTCTTTTTTGTTGTGTTCTGATTTGTTTATATATTTCTTAATGAAGTCAAGGTGACACAAACTAGTGACTTTTTTCAAAGAGTCTAGTGTGGGGGGGAGTGTCTTAACAAATACTCTTTGAAGTAAATGATCAAAGTCAGCATGACAAATAGTGTTCATAGAATGTAGACTTCATATAATGTGATAAAATGGCACCTTGCCTCCATAGTCTTCATCCCTCAAATATAAAAATAGTAACTAAGAAAAAAAATCACCATATTTCATCAGGGGAACGAACATTCTACAAACTGTCTCCTGAGACTAAATTGTCCAGGTCATTTTCAACACAAGGAAACTCTGAGGAATGTTCACAGTTAAATGAAGCCAAGGAGACATATTGGCTGCACGAATATAGATAACCTGGAATCAAAAGAAGATGCTAAACTGGGTATCGGACCACTTGCATGTAATCCTAGTCATCTTAAAGTAGTGGAATTTAAGGGTAGCCTTAGCTACACAATAAGTTCAAACCTAGCCTGAACTATATGGGATCCTGCCTACCTTGGGATGGGGTGGCAGAGTGGGGGCAGGGAGAAAGAACCTTGGCTTAAGACATCAAGGAACTCTACATATAGACCAGTAATGTATCAAACTGGTTCACTAGTAATAAGCATACTAATTGTGATGGTTGGTCTTGACTGTCAACTTGATAGCACTAAGGATCTCCAGTGATACATACATCTGGGTTTGGGTATATGGGTGTTTCTAAAAACACCTAATGGGGGAAGAAGACTCACTCTGAGTGTGAGGAGCAGCATCCCACAGGCTGGCATTCAAACTGTATAAAGAAGAGAAAGGGACAGCATTAATCTCTCTCAACTTTATACCTGCAGGTACAATGTGAGCAGTTCCCCCATTTTCCTGGCACCATGCCAGCCTTACCAGTGAACTGACACGACCTTCAAGGCTTTGGTCTGAGGACACTGACTAGGATCTGGTGAGGGAATGAAGAAAAGACGAGACCACAGACAAGCAGACAGTGAAGTGTGGATCAGGCCAGAGTTTGCCACTCCTACCACTGCAACCCAAAACCTCAGCAGGTTCCTTAGCTTCAGTGGTGGGAAGGGTGTTGCTCTCTGGTCTCAGTATGATGTCTCTTTAGGCAAGCAGTCTCAGGCTGTAGAAACCACAGTGACTAACTTTCTCACTTATCTGACTTCGAAGAAAAGCTTTGCCATTTCTCTTGAACCTGGACCATATGGATAATGGCTTTGCCAACAAAATGCACATTAACTAAAGACATCACTCATCTGCTCCCTACAGTGCAGTGCACCCTCAGACTGTGAGCCAAAATAAACTCCCCCCCCCCCGCCCTGTGTTGCTTCTTGTAGTGTATTTGACCCCAGCAGCAAGAAAAGTATTCACTAATATAAGATGGTGATAAGAAAGGGGCCAGGGTACAGGGTCCTAGAACCCTATACTTCATCTCAATTCTTTTGCAATTAAGATTGTTTTGAAAAGTGAAATCTTTTAAAAACAAACATCCCATATGACCCCCTTAGCTCTCCTCTTCACTTTGAAGGCAGATCTTTGTGAACATGACAATGAGAGTACTGAGCCTGGAACAGAGCTTTGTGCTATCAGAACCTTGTCCTATCAGAAGCAACCTGTAACTCACATGAACCAATAGCTTAAAGTGGAAGGGAGGCACCTGACATGAGAGAGTAAATTAAATAGTCAATGTGTTGCAGCAAGGTTTTCTTCACATAGCAGACTCATAATTGTAATGTATGCCATGTAGTGCCTGACTGACAGGCATCTATAGAGGAAGCTAGCAACTTACATCTCATAGACCAAATTCATCCTCTTTTTGCATGAAAAAAAATGGCTTCCACCTTTTAATGGAGAAGAGGAAGAAAGAGATGGAAGGGGAAAGTGGGAGGAGGAAAAGGGGAAGCAGGAAGGAGCAAAAAAAGGGGGAGGGAGGAAAGAGGAAAGTATGGAAAGGGGAAAAGGATAGGTGAAGGGAGAGGAGGATAAAGAGAGATGAGGGGGAAGGGAGAGTGGGAAAGGAGGGAGGGAGGGAACACACCATAGATGGCCCGCAAAGCCTAAAATATTTACAATCTGGCCTTTCATTTTAAAAAGTCCTTGCCAACTTCTGATCTATATCAAGTAAACTAGTAAGACCAAGATTATGTCTACACAAATGGTCTCTAAAATTAAAATCCTGCTATCACACTTTGGCAGGAAATCCACTAGTGGATTTCTAAAATGTACTAAGAAAGTAACTTATGTTGTTAAGCTGTGTTTGTGATTTGAGAAAGGTTCAGAACATAAGTTTATGGTGGGGTTAGAGTAGATAGCATTAAAATGCTGGGCAGGATTTTATCTGGTCTACTCAAAGTAATTCTTTACTATGTTAGCAGAATCTCAGGTATTGGCACAAACATCTTCAACTAATCAACAGCGTGATTTCTCTGTGACACATCCCTGGATGTGCAGAGCCATAAGTGCTGCTCACTCTTTAAACTTTTTGCCCCAATGCTTCTATCAACCAGAAAGCATCTTCTTGGCCAAAGCCTGTAACCTTTCAACAATACCAAAGGAGACACACCCAACAGGTCCAAATTTGTGGTTCCTGGGCTTAGAAAATTTGAAAAGATGAAAAAGAAAAAGAAGAGGAAGAAGAGGAGGAGGAGGAGGGGGAAGAGGAGGAGGAGGAGAAGAAGAAGAAGAAGAAGAAGAAGAAGAAGAAGAAGAAGAAGAAGAAGAAGAAGAAGAAGAAGAAGAAGAAGAAGAAGAAGAAGAAGTTGTTAAATTAAAATTACTTTTCAGAGAAATCACACAATAAGCATGATTTTAGTAATACCTAACCCTCTATGCAATATTTTTCTATACCTTGCTACATACCATTCCTTTTAAAATTATGATTATTAATACATGCTAATTATACAAGATAATAGGATTCTTCAAGGGCTACACACTCGTCCATGACAGTTTTCCATACCAAAAATAGAAAGATAATTTTCTGTAAACATTGTTGGTTAAATATTTCTTTAAATTACTGATGGTTGCTATAATTTATCATGTATCTGGAATGTGGTTCCAATGTGTACCTGAAAGGTTGAACTAGAGAATGTTCTCAGTATGATATGGAAGTAAGAGGCATTGGAGGCAGTGATCCCATCATCACAGGACACTATGCACAGAAGGGACTGCCAGAGTTCTTTCAGGACTCTGGTAGTTACCATGAGGTTGGGTGGCTAAATACCAATATAAATCTTGATTTGAGGTTGAGAAACCTCTACCATAAGGTTCAAGTGATAGGACAGTTTGTTTCAGTTTTGTTGAATTTAAAGGTCATTAGAAGTCATCATTACCACTGTCTTAGTTTCTTTTTCATTGCTGTGACCAAACACCAAGACCAAGGTGATAAGAGAAGGCATTTAATTTGGGGCTCAGAGTTTCAGAGGGTTAGAGTCTATGACCATCATGGTGGAATAATGGCAGCAGGCAAGTAGACATAGTGCTGGAGTAGGAGACTTTACAGCTTGATCTACAAGCAAGAAGCAGAAAGGGCTAACTGGGAAAGGGGTGGGCTTTGAAACCTCAAAGCCAGTCCCCAGTGGCACACTTCCTCCTACAAGGCCATACCTAATCTTTATAAAATAGTTCAACTGACTGGAAACCAAGTATTCAGACATATGAGCCTATGGGAGCCATTTTCAATTCAAACCACCACTCTACCAAATCTGTTTCCAGTCTTACTACTGAGTTACCATCTGCCACAAGGAATTACTAGATGCTAAATAGATAAATAGATAACATTGTCTGATCTTAAACATTTGACCTCCACACTGGGGAAAAATTCCTGAATAGAACAGCAATGGCTTGTGCTGTAAGAGCGAGAATTGACAAATGGGACCTCATAAAGTTGCAAAGCTTCTGTAAGGCAAAAGATACTGTCAACAAGACAAAAGGGCCACCAACAGATTGGGAAAGGATCTTTACCAATCCTAAATCTGATAGGGGACTGATATCCAATATATATAAA
>CACVCL010029875.1:0-61084 GCA_902729485.2 Mus minutoides | reverse complement strand
TAATGACCTTTGAAGAAAGAATTTTCACCAAGTTAGGAATATCTAACAAGCAAAGGCTTTTCAAAACTTCGTCCTTTTACAGAGTGTCACCCCTTCCAGCTGTACCCAGTATTTCTCAACTAACAGGAAGGAAAGCAGTAACAACTTTGAACTCTGATCTTCCTAAGTGACTGTACGTGGTTTGACTTGTATTACACTCTCTAATCAGGCAGAGAGCAGGTTAGGAGACAGTTTTCTTTCTTTTTTCTCTGGTGTGGCAAATGGAACCCAGGGTCTTGTGCATACAATGCACGCTGGTGCTCAGGAAGTGCTCTGTTCTTGGGCTACATCACAACCATTTTCCCTTGTTAAGGCAGGGTCGTCCTGGGCTTTTCAGGCTGGTGACACACTTTTGAACTCAAGGGATATCTCTCTTCAGCCTCCCCAGTTTCTGGGGCTACCAGGATGCACCATGGTGTTGAGCTAAATGGGGGTTTCACATGGGCTTAGTCTCTTATTTGACTGGAGGGAAATAACTTTTGGTAGCTTTTGGTCTCTTCTATGTGGCTCTGTGGATAAATGAACTGATAGAGTTCAGTGTGATTTGTTTGTTTTGTTGAGATAGTGTCTCGTATAGCCCAAGCTGGCCTTAAAAGCTTACTATGTACCTATGTTTGTCTTTGAATTCCCAATCTTGCTATCTTACATTCTTATTTTATTTTTATTTTAATTAGCTTGTGTATAATGAGCTTCATTATATTTTCTTTTTTTTAGATTTATTTATTATATGTGTGTACACTGTAGCTGTCTTCAGACACTCCAGAAGAGGGCATTAGATTTTTGTTACAGATGGTTGTGAGTCACCATGTGGTTGCTGGGATTTGAACTCAGGACCTTTGGAAGAGCACTCGGTGCTCTTAACCGCTGAACCATCTCGCCAGCCCCTCATTATATTTTCATGTATAGAGATAGATAGATAGATAGATAGATAGATAGATAGATAGATAGATAATCATGCACTTTGCTCAGAGTCACCCTCCGTTGGAAAATGGCAATTTTCTATGTCATCAAATACCAGGAAGTAGAAAGAACATTTCCTTTAAAGTTGTTTCCAGAGTACCTTAAAACAATCTTTCTCGCCTTTCTAATGATAAAAACAAAAACAAACAAAAAAACCCAGTGATGAAAGTATGGTGACATGGTAGAGTGCTTGCTTAGCAGACAGAGCGCTGGACTGGATCCCCAAACACACATGCACATGCACAGGACCTGTGTCTTCTAGTCTTAGGGTGTTACACAGTGGTATATTCTAGAGGCTCTGAGTGGCTTGCTGTAGTATGATAATGACTTTCATGCTTCTATTTTTTCAGTATATATGTGGCTTTGAGGCCTTGGGTAACAGCAATACAAAGGATTCCTTTTTGTTTGCAAGTAATATTTTCTTTGGCATAGAATTCACTCTGTAGATCAGGCTTGCCCCAAATTCGAAGTGATCCACCTGCCTCTGTCTTCCAAATACTGGGGTTAAAGGTGTGATCCACCTCACCCAGCAAGAAATATTGCCTTATGTTGTAATGTGTAAGGTACAAACCAGTGGTTTAGCCCAGGCCACACTGAACTGTGTGGGAGGAAGGTAGATGGAGATAGCCTCTCAGATGCCCTGTATTCAGTATCCTCTGCTGTGTCCTCACATTGGCAGCTGAGTCACCTGGGAAGATAATTCTCAGCAGCGCACACAGAGCTTCCTTGCTGGTGGTCCTCTGCACCCCTAATTCTCCTCTGTGATCCCCCCCACTCACTGGGCTTCCCTCTTGCTGTCTTTTTCATCATTTAGTTCTCTCTTCAGGGTGGAGTAATCACTGCTCACACTGCTGTGCCCTGAACAAACAGAAAACCGCTGGTGAAGGAGAGCTTGGGAGGTAGTGCTGTCTCTCTCTGTTTTTTTTTTTTTTTTCCCTAGGTAGCCAGCCCTCTTCCATCTCTGAGCTTTTATATGTGCATTTTCTTTTTAAGTATGACTTCCTTTGTGCCAAAATATAGAAGCAGAAAAGACTTACTTAAGTTAATCTAGTTTGTAGTCTGAGGTAACTTACTGTATATATTTTCACTAAAGCCATAAATTAGAGCTTTGGGGCACCATTGCCGACTATTATTATTATTATTATTATTATTATTATTATTATTATTATTATTATAGGTGGCCATAGAGTTACTGCTTTAAAGGAAGTCTGACTTGAGATGAAACACCATCTTTTAAAGGGCCTGCCTTTGTTCTTTTGTTCCCTAAGGCTTTCTCTGATGTGGTTGTGCTGGGGACTAGAGCAAGTTTATTTTAAAAGAGCCTTTTAAAAGAAGCTAGCTTGTAAAAATAAATCCAGAAAGGCCACTTTTTGTGTGTGCTGGGAATTGAATCTAGGCCCTTGTATATGCTGGGCACGTGCTGTACCATTGAGCTGTATCTGCAGTCTCCTCCAATTTTTTTTTTTTTGTGTGTGTTTGTATATGATTGAAGATCCTGGGAAAATCTATAACCTACAATTATATCTAAGAACTTTAAAATATTCATATGTGTAGAATTTTATTCAACATTTATTGAAACCTTATTATGCTCTGTGGTCAGTGGCAACTGCTAAGGACACTATGAAAAAATGAGGACTATTTTTCCTCTAAAAGCGCTCCCTATTCAATGGAGCAGATATACAGATGAGCAATATACTGTTACAGTACGCTGTGTTAGGGACATGGGAAGAGCAGCCAAAAGTATAGAAAAGGCATCACACCAGTGCTGGGAATGGCCGGAAGACAACAGCTGGGAAAGACATCATTTGACCTGTGTCTTGAAAGAGTGGGGATTTTTCAGGTACATAAATGAGGAAATGTCTTCCTCACAGAGGAGATTGTAGGAGAAAAGGCAGGGAGTAGTGAGAGCATGTATTATGCTTGGAAAACACTAAGCCTTTATTTTGGCCTAGGAATAGCATGTGTATTGAAAAGTGCGGGAAATGAAGCTGGGTAAGTGTACAGGTTCATGGAAAGTGGCCTATGTTGCTGTCTTGGATACCCCAAGAAAGCCTTCATTTGTATTTATGTGTTTATTTACTTGAATTTTCTGTGTGCATGTGTGGTTGGGCATGAGAGTACTACTGTGTGTGTGTGTGTGTGTGTGTGTGTGTGTGTGTGTGTGTGTGTGTGTATGTTGGTCAGAAGACAACTTTTCGGATTTTCAGATTCTGGCTCTCTCTTCTTCCACCACATGGGTTCTGAGGCTCATATTCAAGTTGTGAGGTTTGGCATTATGTACCTTCTCCCACTGAGCAATCTTTCCCGGCCTTTCATTCATCTGGTTTTGGGGCAAGGTCTCATATATCCCAAGCTGGCCTGGTGCTTGCTATGTATCTGGGAATGGCTGTGATCTCTGATTCTCCTGCCTCTTACTGAGTATCTACTTACTGAGTATTGGGATTACGAATATGCATGCCAAGTCCCAGAAAGCACTTTTATATATTTACGACCAGAAATTTCCTAAACATTCATCTTTTTTGTGTATTGACTTACTTTGTATCTGGCCTCTAAAATGTAAGGTTTGGGATGTGATTCAGTTGGTAGAGTGCTTACCCGGAATGGACAAAGTCCTGGGGTCTGTCCTAGTGCCTCCTACCTGTAATCCCAAGACTCAGGAAGAGTTTTCTTGGAAGTCTCCTAAAATTCTACAACTCTCTTTAAAACACAAGTGGGAAGAGGGAAGGAAGGAGGAGGGGGAGAGGAAGAGAGAAAATAAATGACAGACAAGATTACTCTTGAATCTCTATTCTATGCAGAGATGTAAACAAGAACTACATTATGGAAGTCTATTATATGGAGAAGAAAGAGAGAAAAGAGGGAGATAAAGCTCTTCCTAACCTACAGAGAAAGTTCAGGGCCAGCCTGTAATGCATGATACCCTGTATCAAAACAAAATAGCAACAAGAATCCCAGAGTCTTAGCTGGTCACCAGACACATGGCCATAAACCAATCCTGGACTAAATGCAGAGGATGTGAAGGTTAAGATGCAACCCATCCTTAGGAGCTTGCAGCTATAAAAGATCATAAGGGACTAGGTCCTGACTGATTGCTTCATTTCAGCATCTAGCAAAGGATTTAGAAATCTAACTTCTAACTTCAGTTTTCAGAGCAGATTTCTTCTATGTGAACCACTCTGCCATTTTGTTGCCTAATAATAATTAAGGAAAGCTACTTTGTATTGTGTTGCAATTGTATTAAGTTCAGTGCATCATTTAGCCATGAACTTGTCTCTTTAAATAATATGTGTTAGTTGTGGTTTTCCAGAGATACAAAGCTAAAGAGGATATGTATATACAGACATGTGTATATATACATAAATGTGTACCTATGAATGTGTATACTTATCAATTATCTACATACTGAGATTTTATTGTAAGGAATCAGCTCATATTATTATGGAAATTGAGAAGTACCAAGATCTGCAGGGTGAATTGGCAAGCTGGAAACACAGTAGAGTGTGAAGGCCTGAGAGCTATAATATTGATAAATGTAGCTATACTCTGAAGGCTGGCAAGCTCCAGAACTAAAAAGGCTTTATGTTCCAGCCTGAGTTGGATGGCAGGAAACAAATGATACCCCATGTCAAAGGAAATCAAGAAGAAATTTTCTCTTATTTGAGGAAGAGGGATTCTATTTAGGCCTTCTTCTGTTTGGGTGAGGTCCACTCCCATTAGGGAGGGCATTTTATTCATTTAAATGTTACTCTCGGGCTGGTGAGATGGGTCAGCGGGTTAGAGCACCCGACTGCTCTTCCGAAGGTGATGAGTTCAAATCCCAGCAACCACATGGTGGCTTACAACCACCCGTAACAAGATCTGATGTCCTCCTCTGGTGTGTCTGAAGTCAGCTACAGCATACTTATGAAGAATAATAAGAAATGAATCCTTGGACCGGAGAGACCAACCGGAGCAGGCGAGGCTGTCTGGAGCGAGTGGAGCCGAACGGGGACGGCTGGAGCAAGCTGGGACTGCCAGAGCTAGCGGGCCGGAGCGAGTGGGGCCTGAACGGGGATGGCCGGAACAAGCGGGGCCAACCTGAGCAAGCGGAGCCGATCTGAGCGAGCGGGCAGGCTGGAACAAGCGGGGGCCGTAAGGGGGCGGCCGGGAGTGAGTGGGGCTGGCCCGAGCGAGCGGAGCCGGCGGGAGTGTCGAGCGGAGCGAGTGGGGTTGACCAGAACAAGGGGAAAAAAATGTTACTCTCATCCCTAGATATCATAACAGAAACATCCAGAATAATGTTTCACCAAGTAACTGGTTGCCACATTGCTCAGTAAATCTGGCACAAAAGTTTGTCCATAATACTCTCCTTGTCTTCTGCCTCACATGGGAGAAATAGATTTAGTAACAGCAATGTTGGTGGGTCTTTGGAATTTCATTCTAAGATAGACGAAACATTAGGATCTTGGAAGGAATGTTGACAAAAACCCACACCATCAATGAAGCCCAATTCATATTTACCACTTAAAGTAGATTTTATTTTTATTTATGTGCATGTATCTGTGTCTGTAAACACAGGTATCTGAGGAGGTCAGAGCAGGTATTGATCCCTAGAGGTGGAGTTGCAGAAGGTTATGAGCCTTCTGATCTAGGAGCAGAGAACCTAACTCAGGTCCTCTGCAAGAGCCACACGAGTTCTCAACTGCTGAGCCATCTCTCCAGCCCTTTATTTTTTGTTTTTGTTTGTTTCGTATTTTTTTCAAGACAAGTTTCTCTGTGTAGCTCCGGCTGTCCTGCAACTCATTTTGTAGACCAGGCTGGCCTCGAACTCAAAGATCCACCCTGCCTCTGGTTCCCAGTACCAGGATTTAAAGGCGTTTGCCACTGCCTCCTGTCTCTCCTGCCCTTATTTACTAGTTTTGACACCTTTTCTGTGTTAAAAACAGCAACAGTAACAAAATAAAGTAACCCTTGCGTACTAGTCATTTCACCCGATGCTGACTTTATTGTGTACCCAGGTACTCCTTCTGTACACAGAGTTTATGTGCCTATCTTGGTGACATGAATTTCTTATTGCTCTGTAATAATTTAAATGTACCATTTAAGGGCAGGAACCACAAACTATTCATTTTTGTGTTCCCAGGATTCCATCAAAGGACTGGAAAAAGGGATTGCTAATTAAATTGTTGGTAGCTGGGTGTAGTGGCCTAAGCTTGTTATCAAAGCACCTTGGAGGCAAATACAAATTCAGAGCCAGCCTGGTCTACCCTGAGAGACCTTCCTCTGTAAAATCAAGCAGTTTCTCTCCCGGAGGCTTGTGAGGAATAAAGTGAGCAAAGTATTGCACACCAAGGCCACTCAATAAAAGATAATTATTCTTAATTACTATGAGGATATAGAATGCTAGGAAGGTTCACCTGGGGTTAAACAACTGCAAAGTCGAGGTAACAAGTCAAGATTTGCATACGAGACGCTGGAATAAATTAATCAGACAGGATCTGCGTCCTAAAGAAATTCAATCAAAATAGAGAAGAGACATTAAATAATATGTAGTCTCATAGGTGAGATACCAAAATTATGTGAAAAGCACTCGGTAACAAAGATGGCAATCCATACTGCCCAGAGAAATCTCAGGGAAGGTGACAGGAGCTGGGGTGAGGGTGGAATCTGGGGAGAGTGCTATCCCTTGGGCTTTAAAAATTTCCGGAACCAAGATGCTGCGGGAGTAGAAAGCGTCTCGGTAGGATTTGGTGGACGGACCTGATGAAGACCTTTCCGGCCGTGTTTTCAGAAGCCTGGGGTCGTGATTGTTAGGGTGGATCTTCGGTTTACTCAGAAGCCGCTGTGGTCGAGAATGAGCGGAACCCTGGGAAAGGTAACGCAGATTCCACGCACGTAGGGAGCTGAGGGAAGCGGAAGGGAAAGCAGAGCTGGAAGGTGTTTGCGTGCGGACGTTCAGGCCTAGGACTCTGCGAACGGGCCTTTCCCAGCAGTCCCTGCGGCGCCTCACTGTCAATTCTTTCCTCCGCCCTGGACAAGCTTGCCAGTCTCGTGCCACGCCCTTTCCACTTGTCACCTTCGCTGCCTCATGCCTAGGAAAGGGAGAGCCCACACACACGGAATTATCGTCCCCTTAAATTGTCTGACCTTGGGCAGGTCATCTACTTTTTACATTTAATCATTTGTTAAGAGAATCCTCGCTGAAGTGGTTGGGATGTGAACGAAGTTACTCGGTGATAAGAGAAATACAATAATGATAAATTACACTTTTGCTTGCAAAATCTTATTTAAGAGCATTTCATAAATCCGGGCGAACCAACCATTTCGTTTTGTAACTCTTGGCTTCCAAAATATTATTTAAGAGACTATTGCAGAACCAGGTGAGCCTTTTATGAGACGAGGTCTCATCTTGTAGCCCAGACTGCTCATGACACAGTCTTCTGCATCACTTCCCCAGTGCTCGGATAACAAGTACGCACCGCTACCCCAAGCCAAACTACCATTCCTAAATCTGGTCCTTACTGTTTTCTTCCCTTAACAAATTTACCAGATCTCACTTGGGCTTTCCCATTTGTGTCATGTTGCATAGGTTGTTGGTATGCCTGGTCTCTTCATTTTGGGGTTTTATTCCAGGCATTAATTATAGAGACTTTATCGCCATAATGTATGTATAAATCAATATGGACATTGCCATTCATGGATGTGGGACTACCCTTGAATGTCACTAAATTTGAGTTTCTTATTCTGTCCTTCATGAAGGGACCCACTGGTTCTCTTGAGCCAAGTTGTGATAACAGGTCTGCTGCAAAGATAATAGAAATAAACGTCAACATTCCATTCTGTTCTCTGGTTCTATTTATCTTCTTTCCAAGGAAGGAAGAGAGGATCAGTATTCAAGGAATATAATTTGCAATAGTGCAGAAGAATCCATTGAAACCTGGCACTAAGGCCAACATCTAACAAAGTCAGGCATTGGGGTAGTGTCTTTAATCATAGAACTTGGGAGGCAGAGGTAGGAGGATCAGGAGTTCAAGGACAGCTGTGATTATACATTGAGTTTGAAGTCAACCAACCTAAGCTACTTGAAACCTGACCTCAAAAAGTAAAAGAAAAAGAAAAACAAGCCCAAAAGTACAATAGAGGATACTGTAAATAGGAAGGGGTGTTTTGTAAGGGATGAAGGATGGTGCTAAGAGAATGTTGGTACTTTGTAGTCATTTGTTTAGTTTTATTTGCTCTTCACATATTACTAAACAATCCTAGCTGACAGAATGGATGTGGACATTCAAATGTCAGTGGTTATAAAGTCTGTGTTCCTAATGACCTTCATGAAGATAGATTTTGAGAGTTGATACAGTCATAGTAAAAGAATGCTGCCAAAGGAAACACTAGAAACAACATCAGCTTTGGAGAGAACTTAGAAAAAAGACATGACAGCATTGATTGTTGTATTCAAATACTTGAGGTGTTAGCTCTAGTGTACTGGCTGAGGACAGTGAGGAGAAGGTGAAGCTTCTGGAATTCCACTTTGGTGTCTCTTCATCTCTTCCTTCTCTTTTGAATTTGACTACTTTGTTTTCTTTTATTGAGATAGTATTTCACTTTATTTGAAGGCTGACCTTAAACTTCTAGGTTCTAGTGATTTCTCTACTGCTGTCCCTCAAATAGCTCTGTCTACGGGTATTTGTCATTTCATCCAGTTCAATTTGAATTTTCTGATGCATGAATCTAACTAAGCAAGGTCTGATTTTCTCAGGGATCTTTCATGAAAGGTGGTGCAGTGGTTAGGATCACTTGCAACTCTTCTAGCTATAGGTTAGCAGCTGCATGTAACTTCAGCTCCAGGGCACCCCAAGATCTCTCTGGCCTTTGTGGGAAGTGAATTCATGTGGCACACACATCAATAAAAATAATAAATAAATAAATAAATAAATAAATAAATAAATGTAAAACAGAAAAGAAAAGAAAGAAATACCTTGTAAGAACTGGAATCCATGTCTCAGGGTATCATTTTAGCCTGGGAAAGAGCATAAGAACCATCCTGTAATACTAGAACTTGCTTTGCATCAAGAGGGTATGCTAGAGGAAAGAGCCCTAATTGTGGGGTCACTTGTTAGCTGTCAATATTAGATTTTTCCTTTTTGAGACAAAAATCTCACTATGTAGAACTGACTAGCCTAAAACACTCTACAACTCTGAATCTGTGGGTTGTGACCCCTTTGATAAACATTTCTTTCCAAAAATATTGACATTATGATTCATAACAGCAAAATTACAGTTATGAAGTAACAACAAAATAATTTTATGGTTGGGGGTCACTACCACATGTGGAACTGCACAAAAGGGTCACAGATTTTTTTGGGGGGGTTGGTTGTTTTTGTTTTTTGTTTTGTTTTGTTTTGTTTTTTTGAGACAGTATTTCTCTGTGTAGCCCTGGCTGTCCTGGAACTCACTTTGTAGACCAGGCTGGCCTCGAACTCAGAAATCCTCCTGCCTCTGCCTCCCAAGTGCTGGGATTAAAGGCATGCGCCACCACTGCTCAGCTTCATTAACTTCTTGAAGCCAGCCTGGCTTAAGTTTTGACAGATAGTCATGGCAGAATGGAAGACATGAACATTGGACATGGTCAGACTTGGGTTTTCACCTGTTGCTAAACCTATAACATTAGTCAGTTGATGTAAACCTATTTCTTTATTCCATAGAATAGAGGTAGTTATTTAAAAAAAAAAACAAAACCAAAATATTATTTTTATGTATGTTTGTGTGTGGGCATTGTGTACCATCGCATACACATGGAGATCAGATAGCAAGTTGCAGTAATCAGTTCTCTCCTGCCATGAAGGTCCTAGAGATTGAATGTATATTATCAGGCTCAGCTGCAATTATCTTTACCTAATTAGTTATCTCACCAGCCTGAGGCAGGTGTCCTAAAAGGGACTCTTATCAACGAGGTGGAGTAAAAATAAGAAGACGTGGAGTGCTTGGCACAGAAGAAACACTCAGTCAATGGCCCTTTAGTAGTAGTGCACAAACTTATTCTTAAATTCTCATAACAGCCTCCACCTTTAATACCAGCATTTGAGAGGCAGAGGCAGGTGGATTTTTCTGAGTTTAAGGCCAGCCTGGTCTACAGAGTGAGTTCCAGGACACCCAGGGCTATATAGAGGGACCATGTCTTAAGAAACTAAAACAGACCTAAACCAGCTCTCTTGCTCATCTTAGGTCAGGGCCACAGCTTTCACAATGCAACACAGACTCTCTCATTTGAAGGCATCTCACACTCTGTAATGGATTTTTCCCTGTGACTGTTTCTTTGGTAACTATGCACTTCTTCCATGGATGCTGGTTCCAGAGCTCATGGGACAAGTATTTTTGTAACTCACTGCCACAGCTGTGTCCTGATTCATTCATTCAGTGATGCCCTCCTCTTCTGTTTGCAGAGCCAGAGCTGTTCATCTGCTGATTGTGCTGGGCAAGGAATAGAGGGGGTGGGAGTATTTGTGGATTCAGTCTCAAAAATAGATTACTTTTGTTCTGATAAATAATGCCAGGCATTGCAGGGAAAAGAAAGCACATTTCCCAGAGCTGAGGAATTCACATCACAATTTGAATGTCTTCCAGAAAGGTGTCAACTATTTAAGTCTGACTTTTAGATAATTAAATCCTTAGCCATTGTATAGACTCAGGACTCTGAACAATTAAATAAAGAGAAAGCAGTCTCATCTACATCTTTCTTTTTAACCAATGCCTCCTCTATTTGAAGTGACCTATTTGAAATGTGTTCTGTTCACTCTGATTTCTATTCTGTTTGTCATGTGAATGAGACTTTGGCCATGAGGGAGCTTTGCATTATCTGTTGTAACTCTTGAGGTATGTGGCCAGTGATAGGGGAGCCAACTTGAGCTCTCCAAAAGCTCTTTGTTCCCAACTCTGGCCAGTATTAGGCTAAGCAAATTTTCTTCACACTTTATACAGTTAAAAAAAACCCTTAAAATTAACTTATTTATTTTTAATTTTATGTATGAGTGTTTTGTCTGCATTTCTTTTTTTTTAAAGATTTATTTTATTTTATTATATGTAAGTACACTGTAGCTGCCCTCAGACACTCCAGAAGAGGGAGCCAGATCTCGTTACGGATGGTTGTGAGCCACCATGTGGTTGCTGGGACCTGAACTCATCACCCTCGGAAGAGCAGTCGGGTGCTCTTACCCGCTGAGCCATCTCACCAGCCCTTGTCTGCATTTCTTTATGTGCACCACATGTGTGCTTGGCTACCTATTAAGGTCAGAAGAGGGCATCAGATCCCCTGGAATGGGGAGTACATGGGTGCTGGGAATCAAATCTGGGTTCTCTGCAAGAGCAACAAGTGCTCTCTCCAGCCCCTTACAGTCTTTGATAATAGAGTGGGATGTAACTGTACTTTAATCATACCTTTTCCCATTGTTCTTTCTCTTCACATACTTTTTAATTTTTTTTTCAGAGACAGGGTTTCTCTTTATAGTCCTGGCTGTCCTGGAACTCACTTTGTAGACCAGGCTGGCCTCAAACTCAGAAATTCGCCTGCCTTTGCCTCCCAAGTGCTGGGATTAAAGGCGTGCGCCACCACTGCCCGGCTCAATCTGTTTTTGTTTTTATTTTTATTTTTATTTTATTTTATGTATGTGAATACTCTATAGCTATACGGTTGTGAGCCTTCATGTGGTTGCTGGGAATTGAATTTTTTAGGACCTCTGCTTGCTTTGGTCAACCCAGCTCACTCGCTCCGGCCCAAAGATTTATTTATTATTATACTTAAGTACACTGTAACTGACTTCAGACACACCAGAAGAGGGTGTCAGATCTTACTGTGGGATGGTTGTGAGCCGCCATGTGATTTCTGGGATTTGAACTCAGGACCTTCAGAAGAGCAGTCAGTGCTCTTACCCGCTGAGCCATCTCGCCAGCCCCTAATCTATGTTCTTCGAGAGACTTTTCCTATATGTGATCTTCCCCCGAAATTTTTAAAACTTTGTTTCTTTATTAGTGTGTATGCCTGTGATGTATATGAGTACAGGTGTGCACACGGCACAGAAGCACTTTTACCTAGTATACACCATCATCAGCTCCCTCTGGCCATGTGCTGTTAAGTACCATTTCTTCATTTGGGGCAGGAAGTGTAGAATAGTGAAGAAATTATGGGTTTTAGAGCCATAGAACCCCCCCAAATCCTATGCTAGCTTTGGGGAGTTACTATGTGACTTTAGGTAGATTTAGTTATAAAATAGGGTTAGTAATGCCCTGCATTGTGATTTAGACACAGGACAAGCATTCAGTGAAATAGGTATGGATGATTACTATATGGCTGCAAGAATGACCATTTATTAATTTCTTTCTAAATTTTTCCCCAAACAAAACTTGATTGTGCATATTGTACCCAGGAGAATCACTCAGCATAGAGGTCACTGGATGGTGTGAAGGGTTTCAGTGACTCCTGAGGTAGTAAGTAAGCCTTCTCTCTATCAGGGCCTTTTGAACACTTGTCTCGGGAGGTGGATCCTGATCTTGAACAACTCTTTAGGGAAGTCTGTAACCTGCAAAAGCTCAGGACTTCCAGCCCTCTTCTCAGGATGTCTACCAGGCATACTTGCTGTTAATAACATATTTTTACTTCATCATATAATGTGGTGATTTCTTGTAGTTGTTTAATGTAAGCTTACCGTTCTTTCAGACCTGGAACAAACCTATACTCCTTAGCTGTCATCTCCAGCCCACCCTACTCCAGCAACAGTTAACCTACTTTCTTTCCCTATAGACTCACCCACTCTGTATATTTCCTTCTTGGGTTTTTTTTTTTTTTTTTGAAACAGGGTTTCTCTGTGTAGCCCTGGCTGTCCTGTAATTGCTCTGTAGGCCAGGTTGGCCTCAAACTTGGAGGCCTGCCTGCCTCTGCCTCCCGAGTGCTGGGAATAAAGGCATGCACCACCACTGCCACTGCTCATTCTGGATATTTCATTCAGTATTTGATCCTTTGTGACTGGCTTGTGTTTCACATAATAGAATACTTTTAAAGTTCATCATGCTTGTTACATTTTGTTTTTATATTCCTTATAATCTGCAACACAGTATTTGTCAGTTAGAAAGCTTTTTATAAAGAAACTTTGTGGGCTGGCAGGCATGGTGCACAAGGACCTATATTTGTTTTCTAGCAACATAACAAGAAATAAATAAGTAAGTAAGTAAATAAATAAATCACTGTCTTGGAATAGCTTTAGATTTACAGAAAGTGTCAATAGCACAGAGAGTTCATGTTTTCTGTTCTCTGTTATTAACATTCTAGGGCAGTGAGATGGCTCAGCAGGTAAAGGTACTCGCCACCAAGCCTGACAACCTGAGTGATTTCTGGGACCCGTGTACTAGAAACAGAGAGCCAATTTCCTTAAGTTGTCCTCAGATAGAGAACCAGTTTCTTCAAATTGTCCTCTGACCTCCACATATACTCTCCTACCTTAAATAAATAAATACATGGGGAGATTATACTAGTAATATGCATGATTAATAAACCCATATTGATGTACTATTATTAACAAAAGACCATGCTTTATTCAGGTTTCTTTTTTTGTTGTTTTGTTTGTTTGTTTGTTTGTTTGTTTTTTGAGACAGGGTTTCTCTGTATAGCCCTGGCTGTCCTGGAACTCACTTTGTAGACCAGGCTGGCCTCGAACTCAGAAATCCACCTGCCTCTGCCTCCCGAGTGCTGGGACTAAAGGCGTGCGCCACCACGCCCAGCTGGTTTCTTTTGTTTTATCTAATTTCTTTTTCTGTTCCAGGATCCATCTGAATATTACATTCCATTTAGTAATCATATATCCTTAGGCTAGGACATATATCTTTTGACCGGCACAGCTTCTCAGATATTTCATGTTTTTGCGTAATAAGCTTTTTACATATACATGTAAAAAGAATTGAAATTGTTTTTCATGATGATCAGAATTTGCTATGTGTTATGGGATCTGAAGGACAGACATTTAGAATCTGTTACCTAGTTTATAAAAAGAACTTCTATATACCAAATTCTTCTTAGTAAGACAGGACAATGGTCTTTCGGATGGGCCCTAGCAGGGAAAGAGGGAGGTGAAGACTCCAGTTGCCTCCTCTCATTAGTGTCCTTTCTCACCTGCTAATATGATCGTTACTGTTGCTGCTGAGAGAGTTAGAGCTGTAAGAGAGGCACAGCCTTTGGAGTGACACAGTCTTCTTAGTCTCTTATTAACTGTAACTTTTTAGAAATAAGACCTCTCTGACCTTTAGTTGCTAAAACTTATCTTGCAATGTGTGAGAATTAAAGAACATTTAAGAAAGCCCCTGTTGCTGGGCGTGGTGGCGCACGCCTTTAGTCCCAGCACTCGGGAGGCAGAGACAGGCGGATTTCTGAGTTCGAGGCCAGCCTGGTCTACAGAGTGAGTTCCAGGACAGCCAGGGCTATACAGAGAAACCCTGTCTCAAAAAACCAAAAAAAAAAAAAAAAAAGCCCCTGTTAAGAAAAATATATATCAAGTTGGAAAAGGGAAGCAGGATGGACAATTGCAGGAGAGAGGTTCTTTTCTTTGTAAGCATTTTCTGTAGTAGGCAGAGTAAGAAAAAAGGACCTTGGTTTGTTTGCATGTTAGTTGTTTGCTAGGTAAGAACACTTTGGTACTTTTTGGCTTGTATACTGTGGGTTTCTTTCTCAAGATGAGGTGTGTAGTGATAATTCTGGTTTCTTTAAGAAACACAGAAATATTATAAGAATGTGGAGCTATGGGGCTGCTTCGAAGCAGCTGACTATGACTTGCTTCATGCCCTAGCAGGGGTGTGGTTTTGACAGCTGCAGATAGTTTCTGCAGTTATGTGATGTTTGGAATTCTGGGAACTTTTCAGAGGGTATATAAATGCTAGAACTGCAATAGGTGAGGGGGGTGGTTGTGTGGGTGTGTGGGGGGTATGTAGGGGGTTGTTTGCAGTTTGTTAGAAGTCATGCTCAAAGAAGAAACAAGAAGAAAGATATTATATTCACAGATCTCCATCTCTCTCTCCTCTATCCTTCATCTCCTGTCTAGTGATAGGAGAGTAAAGCTCTCGTGGAAATAAAGGGTGGGTAAAAGAAGAGCCACAAAGTTGCAAAGACCAGCTACAAGCAAAGAAGAAACAAAGAAATTAGATTTCAAGGATCTCTCCCCCCCCCCATCCTTTCTCTCCTATCTAGTGATAAGGGGTGAAACCAGGGGGATAAAGGAAGGGGAAAAAGAAGAGCTGACAAAGTAGCTAAGTCGGGCTACAGGGGTGCTTGGCGTTCTGAATGGCGAGTGTCCTCACCTGACTGTTTTCTTGCAGGTGCTTGGCGTGTGGATCAATACTGTTTCTAAGCAAGGATTTTCCCTCCTAAGGTAAGGACTTTAGTAACAAGCACAGCTAACAGTAAATGCATAGCTGATGTGATGATTTAGCTTTCTTTATGGCCGCTGTGTGTCTACAAAGTATCTCAGATTTTAGTTCCTGCCACATTGCTCTTTCACCATCCTCAGAAGAAGGCAGTTCTGTTTGTCCTTTTGCTCAGAACCTTGCAGTTACCCTTGATACTGTTATGTTTCTTGTTCCACAGTTACAAACAGAGCCTGTTGGCTCCACTGTTCCATATACAGAATCAAAGCATTTCTCACCTCCAGTTTTCATTCTGTTTTGCTAAGCCCTGGGGAATCTATCTGCTCCTCATCTTCTTTCCATGTTTACTTTTTCTTCCTTCATACTGAAAGTGGAGTGATTCTTTCAAAATGTATTCAATTACACTGCTACTCTGCTCAGATTTCTCAAATGGTAAGCTACTATATTAACTACAGTCTTAGTGATATTATCAGATAAGGTTGGCTTACAGTTTGAGTGTGCAGTCCGTCATGGTAGAGAAGGTATGGCCTCAGGAACAGGAGTCATACTTTAAGCACAACCAGAGTACAGAGAGATGAAAGCTGGTCCTAGCTTTGCTTTGCCTTGTTTCTTTTTATTCAACCTGGGACAGTGCCACCCACATTCAAGGTCAGTCATTCCTGGTCATTGTACTTCTCTGGGAACACCTTGATAGAGATATCAGAGAAGTATCCTAAGTAGTTCTGAATTCAGGGAAATTTGGTAATGAAGACTATTGTACCATGTTACTCAAAATGAATTCTATAATCCGTATCATGGCCTACAACACTTAATAACTGATGTCTAAAGAGAGTGAAATCTGGGACTAGAGAGATGGCTCAGCAGTTAAGACCACTGGCTGCTCTTCCAGAAGACCTGGGTTCAATTCTCAGTACCCACATGATAGTTCACACTCTCTATAACTCCAGTTCCAAGGGAACTGACAGGCTCATACAGACAAACATGCAGGCAAAACATAATGCACATTAAGAGAGAGAGAGAGAGAGAGAGGGAGGGAGGAGAGATCAATTGCTTTAAAATGATATAGAGTATGTAATTTAGAATTAGGTTTCAAACCTAGGTGGGTTTTGTTTTGTTTTGTTTTATTGATTAACTTTTATTGAAGCCTTTCTCTTTATATTCTCTTTCCATTTCAATGTATTTCAACCATTATCTATCTACTATTTGATAAACACCTGCAATGATACCAAGTCACTTTACATCTTAACTCTAACCTTCACAAAATATTATAGAACGATTACAAATGCCATCATTTTACAGAACAGGAAACTGACTCAGATTAAGCTAGCATTTCAGTCCCATGAGATGACCTATTATTGCCTGCATTTTAGAGATGAAATAACTGAGTTACATCAAACATCTTGCCTAATGTCACAATTAGAAATGGTTCGGTCAGCATTCCATCACAGATTGGCTTTTCTAGAGTCTGGACCACAGTTTAGTTTCAAAGCTTCTCAGAAGGCAGAAATTAGAATGCTCCAGTTCCCTAGTCAGCTGGGCTAGAGCCATCTGATCCTCCTGCTCTCCTGCTTCTGTGCAGCCCAGCTCTGGCTGTCCTTGTCTTCCAACCTCCTAGAGCCTATGCCAGTACTGCAGACTCAGTGTCTGCCTCACAGTTCTGCTTCAGTCTCTCCTCTTCCCATTTCACCTCTTACTTACTGCTGAGTTTTTAAAACACAGGCTTGATCATTTTACTCCTGTGCTTAAAATCTTCCTTTGCCTGCACAGGTTAAAAACAAACAGTACAGCTTATGGGAGTTTCATAACCTGGCTCTGGATCACCTTTCCAGCCTTAATTTTTCTCCCTGTCCTCTTACCTCCTACTAAAGTTCTACTCACAGCCTCTTGCTTGCTGTTTTCCAAGCACCTGTTCATACCTCTGCCGACTTCCTGTAGTGCTGAGTGACTGAGACCAGTTCCCTTCCTCCCCTGTGTGCTCCTCTCCTTTTCGTGGTTCTTGCAGTATTAGAGGCTCAAACCCAAAACTTTGGACATGCTAGGCAACCCTTCTGGCTACACCTCCCACTTATAGTCACATTTATTTGTTTGTCTGTCTATCTGTCTATTTATAAACAGCCTTTGCCTCAAGTTTATTTGTAAAAACAGCACGGGGCACTGACCATCTGCAGTAGTGTGTAGGTGTGTCAGAGCAGTCCATCTGTCTTCACATTGGCAGATAGAAGCCTTTGGGGTGGGGGGGCGGCTTACAAGAGCCTGGACACCTTTGGGAGCCTGAACTGGAACTGAAGCCTGGGCCTTAGTTGGAAGTATGGCCCTTCAGCACCACCAAAGGCTTTAAGGGCCTCTGCACGTATACTCACTGCCTCTGCATTGTCTGCCTGCATCTTCTTCAGGCCTTTCTTGCTGTGTACTTCTTGGCAAAGCACGTGTTCCTCAGGAACTGGGGGTTGACCTCCTTCCTTAAGAGAATCATATCTTTAAGACTGGGTTTCTTGATGCCATTTCTGTGCCATTTTTGAGATTGGTTGTGATTGGTGTGGTTTTCAGACTAGGCCATGTCTGCACAATAACCTTTGGCTCCCAAAGCACCTGGGACTAGAAGAGAAAGAACTTTAAAAAAATTTACATGTATGAATAGGTTGCCTGCATGTATATATGTGTACCACAGGCATGCCTTTTGTCCAGGGAGGCCAGAGAAGGGAATTGGATTCCCTGCAACTAGAATTACAGATAGTTAGGAGCTGCTATATTGGTGCTAGTAACTGAACCTGAATCCTTTGTGAGAGCAACAAGTGTTCTTAACCTCTGAGGCATCTCTCCATCCCATAGTTTTAGACTCAGTTTAAATAGTTTCTCTTGTAGATGTTTCTGTTGTGGATCAGTGCTATCTCATGGCTATCATTTGTTCACAGTTACATCCCCATCCAGACCTCATAAGAGATACTGTACTTAGTTTGCATCCTCAGGACCACTCTATCTGTGTGTAGTAGGTGCTTAATAATGTGTGTGGAAGCAGAGAGTAAGGAAGTATCACTGTTATTATATCCTACTTTAGAACATAAAGGCTATAGTAGTTTTGCAAATAAATGTATATATCTAATTATAGTCAACATACTTTCCTCTTTCTTTTTAGATTCAGAAGTTTGGGAGAGAATCCCATTTTTTCTGCAGGTAAGTAATTACTTCTTGGTATGGTCTACTTTCTCTAAATGACCCTCTAGCTCTCTATAATGATTTTGTCTAAAATGCTGAAGTAGTCTTTTAGGAGGATGGCAGAGGCCAGATCCTTCCTTACATAAGCTAGAACTGTAGATAAGAACATGAGGTGGTTAGGACAAGAGCCATGTAGTGAGTTTGTATTTAAACTTTGTCACTGCTTTCTTTGGTGATTAATTACTTTCATATTATTTTGAGACAGAGTCTTACGTGTTTAGGTTAGACTTAAAATCAGAGATAATCCTGCCTCTGGTTACAGTGCTAGGATTAAAGACATGCTCCAGGCGGATACTTATTCCATGACCTTTGACAACCTCTCTGAAGCTTAGTTTCCTCAATTAAAAAACAAGGATTACTGTAAATTGTAATGAGGTATTTGAAAATTCAATGAGATAAAACATTATAAACAGTTGAAAAATAGCTAGCTTCTCTGGTTATTATAACACTACTGCCTCAAACCTGTTTTTCAAATTCACACTCTATTCAATCTCATTAACTCAATTACTTTTAGTTAATGTTAACTCAGTTACTTGACATGTTTTCATTATGTATCATAACAAAATTCAAAGCTGTTTGTTGGTGTCTCTACGACCTTCAGGGCTGGCAGAGTCATGATCCACGTGAGGCAAGGGAAGTTTGGCTAAACAGGACTCAGGAGATAGGGTTGTTTCACACTTCCAGGGTCTGACACTGGGCAGCTGCTTTTAGGTATATTTATTTACAGTACAATTTGGGGGGGGGGGATTCTCGTATAATAACAATCCTGTGTGCACAGGAGGCATTATTACATCAAAACTCTTCTCAAAGTCCGTGTTACTTCTGTGAAAATTGGTTCTAAAGATAGGGTATCTATGTTATCTTAAAGGCCTATGGGAGGACCTGGTGTGGTCTTGGTCCTACAGGTACTACAGAGGTCATCTAAGCTATCAGTACCTCTGATTTTGTTTGTGGGAGCTTGGTATGGCCTAGCCGTTACAGATAGCACATGGGTTGCCTAGGCTACCATCTAGCCATCTCCATTCCCTGCCTCTGGGCAGAAAACAAGAAAGCTTTCCCTTTATAGAGACAATCCTACATGTTTAACATTCCTGGTTTCCCTAGTGCTATCTGTGAATGTAAAGACGTTGGTGCTCCCAATGGCTGTTGGTCATGTAACTGACAAGCACCAGAGATAAGGGAATAAGGAAAGGAACAAATAGGGACTCAGAGTGTGCAAGATAGTATGTAAGAGGCTTTAAATATGGTGATCATTAGAATGGTTGCAGGAGTGGACAGGCGCTGCTTTAACACTGGACTCCAAAGCTAGGTATCTCTAAATACCAGCTCTGTGTATGTGTGTGTGTGTGTGTGTGTGTGTGTGTGTGTGTGTGTGTGTGTGTGTGTGTGGTGTGCATGCTGTAAGTTGATGTTAACTATTTTCCTCAATGTGTATACACTTTTGAGACAGTGTCTCTCATTTAACCTGATTTCAGATTAGCAAGTGTCAGGGATCCTCCTGTCTCCACCCACCCCTCCATGGTGAAGGGATTACTGGAGTGTGCTGCACTGCTTAATTTTTATGTGGACACTAGGTACCTGAACTGAGGTCCTCAAACTGACAAGACAAACACTTTATTGAGAGCTACTGTACCAATACCATTATGTCTTGGGGCTAGAGAGATAGTTAAGAGTGGGGGAAGGGTTGTGGGAGGGGGTTACCAGGAGGAGGGCAGTGAACAGGATCTAAAGTGAAGTTAAAAAAAAAAAAAAAAATAGCGGGCTGGTGAGATGGCTCAGCGGGTAAGAGCACCCGACTGCTCTTCTGAAGGTAATGGGTTCAAATCCCAGCATCCACATGGTGGCTCACAACCATCCGTAACGAGATCTGGCGCCCTCTTCTGGAGTGTCTGAGGACAGCTACAGTGTACTTACATATAGTAAATAAAATAAATCTTTAAAAAAAAATAGCATGTATACTTCTCTTTTAGAGGGCCTCAGTTCAGTACTGTAACTCACCATTGGGTCTCTGTGGCCCAACATTATCTGTAAGAGGTTTGAGACTAGGGGACTGGAGAGACAGCTCCTAGGCTAAGAGCACTGGCTGTTCTTCCAAAGTCTTGAGTTCAATTCCCAGAAACCACATGGTGGCTCATAATCATCTATAATGAGATCTGGTGCCCTTTGAGCACAGCATATGCAAAAGGTAGAAAAAAGATACGGTATATTCAAGTCCAAGAAGCATTGAAGGGAAGACAAAAAGATATTTTGACAAAACAAAGTAGGCAGCTACCAGGAACAAATCATTGCAGACAGCTTTGTTAGAATATTTAGGGAGCCATTTTTGTTTTGTGTTTTAAATATACTTAGAGCATATATCGTTTGCCAGGTGCTAGCTTTTTCTCTGTCCCTGAGGGACTTGGGTGTATTGAATGGAGAGAATATTCTGTAATTAGCTTCCTGGCCTCTGCTGTTCACTTCATCCTTTCTCTACCTGCATGCTCTGCTGAAAATGCTTCTTCTAACTTCTAAAGAGAAATAATTAAAGAACAGTTCTGTATTCTTCTTCTAGATTGGCAGGCTTGGTTCCCTGTTAGTAAACCAAAATTCTGAAGGACAGTTGTGGGTGGCACAGACACAGGAAGGAGAGAAGTAGTCAGAAGGTTTACATCTTACAACTGTGGCAACTGGATGGTCTTCAGTTTGTCAGTGACTGGTGGCCTTTCTTCCCAGGAGGCTGGAATGTTACTGAGACAGCAGGAAATTCGCTTTAATGACACCAAGTAGAGGGAAAGAAGCCAGTTGAGTTTACTGAGAATAAGAGGCTTTCAAATTTACACATTTTACAATGAAAACAACTGGATAATTAAACAGCTTAACCACTGACAATTTGACCCAAACCTTTCATTTAAGGGGGAAATGGTTAATTTAACAGTAGTTTGAGCCAGCTTTTTAATTACCAGCAGCTCTAATTATAGGAATTGCCCCAAACTGGATTTAAGAGTGTCTCCTTGCCAAGGAATTCCTACAGATGAGAGACTTAGGCATTTGCAGCCCTTGCAACTTGGGCTGTATCATCATCTCAGAGATCAGTTTCCTTTCTGCTTTTTGAAGTCACTGATAGATGATTGTCTGTATACTTAAACTTGGTGATTGACATCTGGGTTTTTAATTTATACAGAATGTTTTGTTTTGCAGTGTAGGCAGGTATGAGAGAGCACCAACTCTGTAGCTGAATTCTTACTTGTTGTGTGTTTAAGGGTGCAGAGGAATGCAAGATGAGGGGTACAGCCCCACAAGGCACCAAAGATGCACATAGCAACTACAAGGCTTCTGTAGACTGGCAAGTAGGCCCTACAGAATAGGAAAGGAGATACAGAAACTGGGTCTGGGCTGTAAAGACAGGTCCTTAAAATGCTTAGTTAGGGAACCTCATCTGTGGGCTGTGGAAAGCCACCAAACATTGGAAAATGCAGCAAAACCTTTCTCTCTCATTCAGTGCTGACTGTAGTGTCGGGCCAGTAGGGAACACTTCCAAAATTTGCATGTATGAAATAAACGGTTGAATTAATAAAAAAGTGTAATGACTAGAAATTTCTTTTTAGGACTCTTCTATGGCTGAAGAGGGTGGAATAAAGAGAGGGACTAGAAAGTCCAGGAACCTAATGCTCACTCTCCAGGCACCTAATGCTTTGTACTCCTCCCCACACCCTCCACACAGCAACCAAAATGACCTTTCAAAAACATGACAGATCGGGTGGAGCAATGGGTCAGAACTTAAGAGCACTTGCTGCTCTTACAGAGGACTTGAGTTCAGTTTCCAGCACCCATATATTGGCTCATAGTTCCAGGGGAATCGATGCCCTTTTCTGGCCTCTGCAGATACTGCATGCATGTGATCCACATAAAATAAATAAAATCATACACTCATACACATAAATAAAATCCTTTATTTTATTTTATTTTATTTTATTTTATTTTATTTTTCAAGACAGGGTTTCTCTGTGTAGCCCTGGCTGTCCTGGAGCTCACTCTGTAGGCCAGGCTGGCCTTGAACTCAGAAATCCGCCTGCCTCTGCCTCCCGAGTGCTGGGATTAAAGGCATTTGCCACCACTGCCTGGCTTAAAATCCTTTAAAAAACTTAGCATATAGGAGAGATGGCTCAGTGGTTAAGAGCACTGACTGCTCTTCCACAGGTCTTGAGTTCAATTCCCAGCAACCACATGGTGGCTCACAACCATCTATAATGGGATCTGATGCCCTCTTCTGGTATCTGAAGACAATTACAGTATACTTGTGTACATTAAAATAATAATAAAAAACATAGAATACATATAATTTTTTTTGCTTATTTCTGTTCATGATGAGATCCAAACTCTTAACAAGGACCAGTTTTGTTGATTTCAGGCCCCCCAACTCACTGTAAAGTCTATAGTAGATCCTCTCTGCGCCAGCCACTCTCACAGCCTTTCATGGACCCCATGTTAGGTCCTGTATGTTCAACTACAGCACTCATCTTCCATTTTATACCTCTAATAAACTTCAAATAGAAGTTTATTATTAGAGGAATAGCTCAGAAGTCTATGTTATTATGTTTTTATTATGTTGAGTATATTACCATACAAACTCAAGTGTTATGACTTAGTGAGTATCAGCATAAATTACACAGTCAGATAGGCCCAAGTGTAAGTTGTAATTCTGTCTCATATGCATAGGATAACTTGGTCATTTCACCAGATTTGGTGAGTTACCTGTATTAGGTAATTTTTTTCATGGATCCAGCAATTTAAGGAAGGGACGGATTGTTCCACAGTTGGAAGGTACCCAGTCTGTCGTGATGGGGAGCGCATGGTGGCAGGAACAAGAGGCATCTGTCTGGTCATGTTTTCCTCAGTAGGAAGCAGAGAAATGAACGCTGGTGCTCAGCCAGCTCTCTCTGTTGTGTAGCCGTCTCTCCCAGGCCATGGAACGGTACCACCCACATTTGGGGTGGATCCTACCTCCTCTGTAGACCTAATCTAGAAAATTCTCACAGACATGCTCAGAAGCTTGTCTTTTGGTGGTTCTAATCCTGTCAAGATGACAGTTAATACTAACCACTACACTGCCATTTTATTTTTCTTTATGAATAAGGATAACAATGACAATTAAAAGAGAACCCAGAGAAACCAACAAAACACACTGTGTATGTTTGTGTATATTGAAAGCAAGGTGAGTCATCCTTCTAAGTGCACTGCAGTGTGCATGTGTAGAGAGCCTCCACTTTTTCTTAGTAACAGCATATATACCTAGATTTTGGGGCAGGGGTGTTTACTTAAAATATATATTGACTATTGTGCTGTAAACAGAAATGAATCACATCATTTTTTGTTTATTTGTGGTAGCTGGGCTCAGACATTGGGCAAGTGGTGAGCTCATTCTGTAGACCAGGCTGGCCTCGATCTCAGAAATCTGCCTGCCTCTGCCCCCCAAGGGCTGGGAATAAAGATGTGTGCCAACACAGCTCTGCGAAAAAGAACATTTTATTAATTTATGGTCCGTGCTGTGTGTGTACATATGGATGATTTGTGCTCTGTGATGTGTGTGCACTTATGGAGGATTTGTGGTCTCCGTGTGTGCACACGTATAGAGGACAGAAGGCAGCTTGCAGGATGGTTTTCTCCTACCATGTGGGTCCATCCGTTGAGACTTGGCAGCAGCACCCTTACCTGCTGAACCATTGCACTGGTCCTCAAAAGCAAATAAATAAACTAAACAAAACAACAACAACAAAAATAACCAATCAATCCAAGAAACAAAAAAAAGTCAAAATACCATTGCTTGTTAAGGAGCAAGATGAAAAGAGAGCCTCATTAAAGTACACTTATCTGCCTGGATGCCATTCACTTGTTTTTCAGAAAAGAATTTTCCAAAGAAAGATGAGTGGCAGGGCTGAAGGTATTTCAGGGCTAAAAGGAGAGAACAGAAGGGGAAACTGGGAAGCACCAAGAACCACCCTCACACTTATGGTCTGTCTGGCTTTGGCTTGCTTTCTCTTAGGTGGTATTCTGTGGACCAGTCGGCACTACAAGACAAAGCCCACTCATGGCATCGGAAGATACAGACACTTGGTGAAAGTGCAAGAGGTAAGAGGCAAGGCAAGTCCTGTGTGAAAGGAGCATGTCAGGGGTCACAAAGATGTGACAGTTGTGTGTGCACAGGGGGTCACAGTACAGCTGTAAAGGCTACAGAGTTGACCCTCAGTCATCTTTGGTTGTTTAGTTTAGAATCAAACAGACTAAAGGTGGTTCTGCCAGCCTCTGATTTTGCTCCCTGGCCAGATTATTACACTAAAACCCCAATTTCCCAGCTTGTATTTATTTATGATACTTCTGAAGATAAAGATCTTCTTAGTACTTGTTCAGCATGGGCCTCAGAGTGGAAACCATAAATTAACATTAGCTGAGGGGTGGAAGAGATTTCTCAATAGGTAAAAGCATGTTCTGTTCTTAGATTTGTAGACCAGGCTGTCCTCAAACTCAGAGATCTGCCTGCCTCTGCCTCCTATGAGCTAGGATTAAAGGTGTGTTCTACCATAGCCCTGCTGCATGAACTGCTCTTGCAGCCCAAGTTTGGTTCCCCAAACCCATATCAAATGGCTCCTAACAGCCTGTAACTGCAGCTCCAGGGGGGATACAATGCTTGTGGTCTCCATGGGTATCTATAGTCATATATACATACCCACACACAGACACATGCAATTAAAAACAAAAAATAAATAAAATTTTAGGTCAACGTTAGTTGAATGAATGGTGTGTGGCAAGTAGGGGATGGGTTGATATTCTCAGCCTAATGACTGATTTTTAGAGTATTTACAGATGTAACTATGTATGCAGCCCTTGGTCTTTGAGAGTGATAACGGGGAAGCATCAGCAAACATTCAGTCATTTCACCCGTTCCTCTGGCCCCAGTGCTGGATAGCGTCTGTGGGTGGTTAAATTTCCCTGCATGTGAGGAGGCTTTACTTGGGCTCTGAGTCTTGAGTCTATGGCTTCCTGTAAGCACTACAATTGAGACGATTTTGTTGGTCTAGTTAGAAAATCTTCAACAGCTTTCGCTTCTGTGGTTTCTTTTAATTCTCCCATACAACTGCATACCCACCATTGCCTCTCTCTCTAAAGCAGAGTGCAAAGCACTATATTTGGACCCCATAGCTGCTGAACTTGCCATCAAAGAATTTCATAAGAAGAACATTCACACTTGAGACCTATGTCAGGCAGGCTCCCCACAGGAAACATGTTCAGGGTTGGTTCTGCCCTTTTAAGCATTGAGACTCTGGGTAAATTAGCCCCATCTGTTTAGGTCGGATAGATGCTGAAATTAATTATATGTAAAAAGATATTTATATGAGGCTTGGAATTAGAAGCCCAAGATGCCATGCCAGCTGAGTTTATAGCTTTTGTTCATATTATTCCCCTGGTGGTATGGCTCAAGTCTAGGGCCGCCTTTGTGGTGGACAAGTGTGCTATCACTAAGGTGCATACCCAGCCCCCATATCATTTGTCAGACTTTCCATAAAGGTTATAAACATTATTGTTCAATAATCTTTCAATTCAGATATCATGAATCATTGTAATGTTTAATGAACAGAAGCATATTAATTAATATGCCTGTTGATGCCTTGCCTATTTAAAATTGGTAGGAAAACAGTTTCTTAATGGCTTCTTCTCTTGCCTCCCAGGTCCCCTGACTTCCTATATTGTGGCTCTTGCTTTTCAAGGCCTCTCCTTGGCTTGCTCCCTTCCTCACTTAAAAATGTTCTCAACCTTTCTTTCTTTCTTTCTTTCTTTCTTTCTTTCTTTCTTTCTTTCTTTCTTTCTTTCTTTCTTTCTTTCTTTCTTTCTTTTTTGAACTTCCAATTCTCCTGCTGTAGGCTTCCCAGGGCTGGGATCCCAGCCATGAGCCTCTACCCCTGGCTCTTTTCAGCCTTTAAACTGGGGCAGAAATGCATCACCCTCTGAGAAGCCTGCTTGGGTCTCCTCCGTGGGGTTATTTGTTCTCCCGTGAGCTGCCACAGTTCCTTGTGTTCCCCGTGTCCTAGGACTTACTGTCTGTTTTGATGGCTTCTTCCTCTTCTAGATTACAAGATACCTAAGGGTAGAGGACAGGTCTAGGTATCTCCTTTCTTTGTGTCCTCAGTATCCAGCTCAGGACCTGGCACCAAGCCAGAACAAGATAAAATATCGATGTAACTGAGATGAAGTGTGGTTATTGGGGCTGTTCTGGGGCGCTCTGTAAAGCAGAGGTGGCAGCAGAAGAATCCATACCTGCAGGCAGCTTGCTTCAGATGCCCTGAGTTGTGTGGAGGGAGTAGTGCTCCCTTTGAGGAGAGAGTAGTGCTCCCTCTGATGGGGGCTGTAGGCCCTCTGATACTGTTGGTCACACTGTGGCTGGCACAGTGGTGCTGGCTGTGTTCTTCAGAACAGCACCTTTCATCTATAGCTTACAGAGGCTCTGTCTTGTCAGTTTTCACCCTCTGGGGACCTGGCCTAGATAATTGTGTAGCCTCCTTGAAACCTCAGGGTAAGAAAACAAATAATCAAACAACAACAAAAACAGTGAAGTAGCTAGGTTCCCATTTCTTCCGTGCCTGCTGTCTTCCTCATTCTCTTGGCGTTTGATGTCCCCGAAGGAGCTCATGCTGGGTGCCTTTGTCTCTTTTCTGCTTCTACTTGCACTACTCTATCTTCTGAGAGTTTTGGTTTTTTTTAAGGGAGGATTGTTGGTTGGTTGGTTGGTTGGTTGGTTTGTTGGTTGGTTGGTTTTGAGACAGGGTCTCACAGAGGTGCTGACTGACTGGCCTGTAACTCACAGAGATCCACTTGCCTCCTCTGCCTCCTAAATGCTGGTATTAAAGGAGTGGGCCTCTATGCCGGCCACCTGCTGACTTTGGAACCTTGGAAAAGAAGGGGCATCTAGCTTATGTATGTATGTATGTATGTATGTATGTATGTATGTATGTATTTATTTATGTATTTATTTATTTCTCGTTCCGGTCAGCCCTGCTCGCTCTGGTCTGCCCCACTCGCTCTGGCTGGCCCCGCTCTGGTCGGTCCCACTTGCTCAGTCCCTGCTCTCTCCGGTCCAAGGATTCATTTATTATTATTCATAAGTACACTATAGCTGACTTCAGACCCACCAGAGTAGGGCGTCAGATCTCATTACAGGTGGTTGTAAGCCACCATGTGGTTGCTGGGATTTGAACTCATCACCTTCGGAAGAGCAGTCTGGTGCTCTTACCCGCTGAGCCATCTCACCAGCCCCTAGCTCATTTCTTCTTGTCAGTGCTGCTTGACCTCTTTCTTGCATGGCCTAATTTGTAACTCTCTACTTGGTTCTCATCCCTTAAATCCTGAGTCCTTGTCCCTGAGGAGGAAGTAGGGAGGGGTGATCATAGCTACTGCCCCAGGCCCAGCGTCTCTCCATCTTCTGCATACTTTCTCACACACGATGATCTCTCCAGCCTCTGTGCCTTTGCTCTACTCTTTCCTCTCCGTGAAGTCATATCCTTCCTGTTTTCTCCATGATTCCCATCCTGCAAGACCCTGCTTGACTCATGACAACGAGGGATGCTTCCCAGGGCGTGACTCTGAATGCAGCACTTCCTTTGTAAATCTTGTGTTTCTCCAAGCGCCTTGCATCCTTCTGTTGAATTTTAAATGCTTCAGATTTTTTTTGAGTGATTTTTTTCCCCCTTTGGCAGGTTAAAAGTAATAGTACTCTAGCTTTTGGGAGACGTCATTCTAGTTATTAAGAGTTGGTCAAAATTACAAGCAGCACAAACCACCAAGGTCAAGTTCTCCTGAAGCCAAAATCTTGTTAAACCACCAGACTTCAAGGGCTTTTATACTCAGCCCACAATCCTGTCAGTTCATGTTACAGTCTATTCAAAGTCCCTTCATTTCTCCGCTAGCCACTTTGTTGTTCTACACACTGAAATTTGATGGCATATTGTACCAGTGAAGTTTCTTTATCACTTTTTTATTTAAAATAATAATCGTCTGGCTGCTACAATGGCTCAGTAGGTAAAAGTGCTTGCTGCACAAGCTGACTTTGATTACTGGGACCCATGTGAAAGAAGAAAACTAACTTCTGCAGATACTCGTCATTTGGGGTGTGTGTGTGTGTGTGTGTGTGTGTGTGTGTGTGTGTGTACCACACCCACGCACACATGTGTGCAAACATACACATACAAATAATTTAAAAGTCTCATAACTGTATACTTTACCTACTTTCACTCACTCAGTCACTCACTGACTCACGTGCCCTCAGCTGCTGTCTAGCTTCCAGTCCTGAGGTAGTAGCAACTCAGCAATCAAATTGCAAAGAGAAAGGTGTGGGAGGGTGAAATCAGAGGCAACATAAGTGGTTTTCCAGGTTTGGGGGCAAGACTAAGCTGTGACTTTCATAACTCAGCTGATTTCCATCTTTACAGAGTGGCCTTTAGCTACTAAGATCCCCTTCCTCTAGGAAACTATGCTCTTACTACTGTTGGCACAAAAGAGGTGTCTCCCATTTTGGACAACTCTGTATTTTGTCTTAGCATCTCTATGTAGAGATCAGTACTCATAGCCACAAATCTGTGTGGTGGCTGGAATCATTTCCAGAAAGATGAGCAAGATGGAATTACTGTGCAGCTAATAGTTCTAGCTAGCCAGAACAAGATTGCCTTTGTTGTTTTGGTGACTGCAGTTCTAGACATGGATTATAGAAATGGCTTGGGGATACTTGTCTTGTACTAGGACTCATATCCTTAAAAGTCTGCTCCTGGGTGGTGGTGGCACACGCCTTTAATCCCAGCACTTGGGAAGCAGAGACAGGTGGATTTCTGAGTTCGAGGCCAGCCTGGTCTACAAAGTGAGTTCCAGGACAGCCATGGCTATACAGAGAAACCCTGTCTCGAAAAACCAAAAAAAAAAAAAAGTCTTTTCCTTGTATCTCTGTGAATCAGAATGTCATCACTGAATATCTGCTGTGTGCTTGCTCTGTGCTGAGTTTCCATGCTCAGGTGAATAGGACTCAGTCCTGTGGAGGCACAGTCAGCTGAGAAAGATCTCCAGATCCTACTGAGGTCATGTGCTGAGTGCTTTACTAGAGGAATAAAATCCACAAGCAATTCTGTTGTGTGTATATACATATGCATCTATATTTGTGTATGTACATATGCATGTATGTGTATATATATATATGTGCAAATATGCGTGTATGTGTATGTACATGTTGAAGTACAGTTTTACCTGTCAGTTTCAAATGAATGAGTACATAAATGAAGTGATGTTTCCTGTAAAAGTCAATGAAGACATGGATGTCAGCACGATAAAGATTTGTTAAATGCTACCTGTATTCACACACACTGGGTCTGTGACAGTCATCTGGGAGTATCTAG
Organism: Mus minutoides; assembly: GCA_902729485.2. Lineage (NCBI taxonomy): Eukaryota > Metazoa > Chordata > Mammalia > Rodentia > Muridae > Mus > Mus minutoides. Next base: position 31,091 of record CACVCL010029875.1, on the reverse strand, counting down.
TTGCTTGGGATAGTTTGTAACACTGAGCTATATAAAACATAGAATTGTTACCTGGGGGTTTTCCAGACTTCAAAGAATGGCTTCTGTGAAGACTTGGCCTTCACTGTGAGAGCCTCTGCTCTCTAGATCTCTGGGAGTCTTGCCCTGCCACACCTGTTCTTTCAAATTACGACTTTTAATTTTTAGATTACAAATGTGAAGTATGACAGAACAAATGATGGTATACTTAATTGATTTCTATATTACAGAGTAAGAAACCTCAATCTTGTTCAAGCCCTTACTGTGGGTAGTCCAATCACTACCTCAATTCATGTAACAGGTGCTATGTCTCATTCATCCTTTTATCGCTAAGCCCAGTCATCATCATCACCATCACCATCATCATCATGGATGGGGAAGTACTAACATGCTTCTTATTAGGATAGATTTAAGGTATGAGGCATGGTGGTGCATGTCTTTAGTCCCAGCACTCAGGAGGCAGAGGTAGATGAATTCAAGGCCAGCCTGGTCTACATAGTGAGTTCCAAGTCAGCCAGGGCTACATAGTGAGACTCTGTCTCAAAAGAAGCAACAACAAAAAAGATTACAAATCAATTTCTTTTTTATACTAGGTTCTATGACCACTATATACTGGGCTTTACAATCGTCATTTCATTTTTATGGTATTAAAGCTGGTATATTCAATAATATATTGGTTATTAAAGATGTAGTTTAAGAAACCAGAGACCTAGAAGGTTAATGACTTCCCCAAGTGACTGTTGATTTTCAGAATGAGTATTTGAACTTAAGATGCTCAGAACCCATCTAACATCTGTGCTATTTCCATTGTATAGAAATTCATCAAAGGTTCCAGTCATCGCTTAGAGCTTTACAATAATTGCTGTTACAAATGACGAAGCTGCCCCTCGAGTGTTGGACACTGAATTATAAATATGCCCATGCAGTCAGCATGTGCCCATCAGATCATCAGCATGCACTCTGGGATCATTGCAGACTTTCCAGAGGACCACCCCAGATCACCCAGGCGACAGCTCTCAGTTTCCTTGTCACTAGAACTTCTGGAAGTTGAATGTTGAGGCATGTCAGGGTTTTAACGAGGAAATGTTGGATGATTCACATCTTTCCAGGCTCTCACTTTACAGTATAGAGCCTGGGACCAGCATCCTGCCCTAAATAGACAGAAAGTACTTACCTTTGCCACTACTCTACTGTTGAAACCCAAAACAAGTCTTTGTTTCTATATCAGGGAAGGAAAGACAAAATAATCTCTTCAGATCTCTTCTAACTGTAAGAAAACCCATGGTTCTAATTTTACTCTTCTGTCAGCTCTTTGCCTGTAAGGGTGGGCAAAAACTTGCCTCAAAATAAAGGGTAAAAATGTTGATTCTTGTACAGAAGTGGTTAATAATTTCTTTTGTGGTCCATTTGGAGGACCAGAGTATAATCCTATGGGACCATAAGGTGGGCCACACACCCCTGTGTCACCCCAGTAAATCCAGGCTAGCCACAGCAGTGTGGAGGTTTATTGGACAGTCACCATTGTCCCTGGCACTTTTTTCCTAGCCTGCCTTCCTTCCATGCCTGACTGTCCTTGTGCCGCTAGAGTAGGCTTCCAAAGCACAGCTCTGTTCATATTTATCTCTTTCAGATGTCTCTAATAATTCCCCATGGGCATTCATTAAGGCCTGGACTCAGCAGTAGGAATAGAGGAAAGGATGAATACAGGGTGGGGGAGGGGGCAAAGTACAACATGATTACATAAACCAGGGAAAGGAGGTTGTAGCTCAGTGTAAAGCATATGTTCGGCATGCACAAGGCCTTGAGTTAATCCCCAACAACCTCCCAAACAACAGCAACAAAAAACACCACAAAAGGTTTTTTTTAATAGAAATTAGCATCTGGAATTATATTCAGTTAAGCTCTTGTCTGTGCTGTGCCCTGGCTTAGAACAGAAGGAAAATAATATCACTGTGGTGTTGGTAATGTGGATCTGTCCAGGCAGTTCTAGGCCAGCACGGAGGAGCAGGGGATGCCAAGAAGGATACCGGGATCAGCTCTCTTTGCTTTCTTAGAGCAGTGCCTTTGAAGAGGCCTGGCGCTTCCTTGGCTACAGAAAGCCTCCTGCAGTCCTCAGAGGAGCTCCCTGTCTTGCTGGGCTCTTTACCCACTTCCTTTGCTCTAAGACTTCATTCAGCCTTCTGACCACAGTGTTTACTGTCATGGTGAAGAGTCCTTCTGGCTGGATTTGGCCAGGGAAATTGTTGGTCTATGGTTGGCTTTCCACTCACAGCAAGGCCTGGAATCCTGCAGCTGCCACTCCTGTTGAAAACTTTAGTAATACAAAGGAGCCTGTTCTAGATAAATATCTGCATTGCTGTTAAGTAGTTCTGGATTTTAGTTCCTGAAGACTATCTTTTCTGGCTATGTAATTCTGAAAGAGAAACCTTAATATTTCTGGCTTCATATTTTTCTCATACAGAATCAGGATTAAAATCTGGAATATGTATTGTCTGTATTAATCTCTTTATATTCAACATTTTGTTTAAGGATCAGAACATTTCATGAGATTCTTTGGTCAGAATTACTGTATTTGTAAGCCCCCTTGTCTGCCCCTCCCCTGCTTCACTGCACTGGATGCCTGCTCTCTTAGGCTGATCTGGAAAGTGGCGATGCTCTGTCAGGAGCAGGGCTGTGTCACTGCTATACAGGAACAATGTAAGATACATAAGTCTTAGGTTTTCTCTTGGAAACAGAGTCTTACTATATAACTTAGGTTGGCCTTGAATCTGTGACCTTCCTGCCAGTTTGCTGGGTGCTAGGATTATAAGGTATGCTTATTATACAGTATGCACTACTGTTACTAGCTGCCCCACTCCTTTAGTGCTGGGGAATTCAGCCTGAGCCTTCTGGTGTACTAAGAACAGCTTTATCTGAGCAGTACCTCAACGCCCAGTTGTCTTTAAAAATGATTTTTACCAGCAGCAAGACTAAATAAATCTCCAGTTATTATTGGAAACAATGTGATAACAATGTGATCTAGACTAAAGCAGAGGCACAGCACTCAACAGAACAAAATGCAAGCACAGGATCATCTTACCACCCGCGGATAGTTAGTATATGCAGAGGTGATGCTGTGATGCTGGGTCCTTTGACCTGGCGGTTCATGTGAAAAAGGTGACTCTTGACTCCTGTTTCATGGAATACTAAAAGTGGACAGTAGACTGGCTCCCAGGATTAACTTGGTGGAAAAAAAATCGGTTCCATCAGTTTGTCCTCTGACTTCTACTCATGTGCCATCCATGGTATGTGCATGCATATACACACACACATACATACACTTTGCACTCTTGGGCAAACAATAATATCAAGCAAACAGACAAAAAGCATCTTAAGATGAATTAGTTAACCAATGGAGTACTAATGAAAATCAACACCAAAAAATGAAAGTAATTTTTTTTTTTTTTTTGCTATAGCATAACTATCAGTTTGCAAGTTGAGAAACAGGGCTAGAGATGGGAGGTGAGCCTCAAAACTAGGTAATGGCAGAAGATAGTCACGTGTAGGTAGTCTTATTAAAGTAATACAAGCTCTATTCTTTTGTTTGTGTTTGTTTGTTTGTTTGTTTGTTTGTTTGTTTTTGAGACAGGGTTTCTCTGTATAGCTCTGGCTGTCCTGGAACTCACTTTGTAGACCAGGCTGGCCTCGAACTCAGAAATCCGCCTGCCTCTGCCTCCCAAGTGGTGGGATTAAAGGCGTGTGCCTCCATACCCAGCTACAAGCTCTATTCTTGAACTGGCCATTGGTAAGGGAAATTGCCTATTCCTGCCCATAAGAGTGTTAGCATCTCAAAAGGATAACCTGAGGGAAAGATGGTAAACAATTTTACTTGAAAGGTTGGTTTTTAAAAATATGAACCATTGGTGAGATGGCTCAGCAGGTAAGAGCACCCGACTGCTCTTCCGAAGGTGATAAGTTCAAATCCCAGCAACCACATGGTGGCTCACAACCATCCGTAACGAGATCTGGCTCCCTCTTCTGGAGTGTCTGAGGACAGCTACAGTGTACTTACATATAATAAAATAAAATCTTTAAAAAATATATGAACCATTATGATTTAATTATTATTTCTTTATTATTATTATTATTATTATTATTATTATTATTATTATTATTACATAAGGTTTGGGGCTGGAGAGATGGCTCAGTGGTTAAGAGCACTGATTGTTCTTCCAGAGGTCCTGAGTTCAATTCCCAGAAACCACATGGTGGCTCACAACCATCTGTAATGGGGTCTGATGCCCTCTTCTGGTATGTCTGAAGAGAGCAACGGTGAACACATAAAATAAATTTTTTTAAAAAAGGTAAATAATGTTTCACTGTGTAGCCCTGGCTGGCCTGAAACTCTCTAGGTAGACCAGGTTAGCCTTGAACTTACAGAAATCCACCTGCCCCAGGCTCCGGAGTACTGGAGTTAGAATCCTTCCCCACCTTACCCAGCTGATTAAATTTCTTATACAAAACTTTGACTTATTTCCTTTCTCTCTTTTTTTTTTATTCAGCCCAAAAAGAAAAAAGCAAAAGTAGAAGTGAGAGCCATTAATGTGGGGACAGATTATGAATATGGTGTTTTAAACATCCACCTGACAGCTTATGACATGAGTCTGGCAGAAAGTTATGCCCAGTATGTCCACCGCCTCTGCAACCGGCTATCCATCAAAGTCGAGGAAAGGTAGGAAGGATCCTTTGTCTGGCATGGTCCAGGTCTGGGGATCATGCTCCATTTCTTCTGTCAACTCAGGTTTTGGTAAAGCAGTGTACATGTAATGGAAGTCCTGGTTTAGGTACAAAGTTCCCTGTTGCTCTGTAAAGCCTATCTCCTCCCCTCCCCCACCCAAGTGTTTGGCAACCACTGATAACTTATCTGGCGCAGTTTTAAAGTTGATTAATTTATTGTGTATGTCTGTATGTATGTGTTCACAAGTGCCTTAGGGCACCTATGGTGTGACTTGTATGTGGAGGTCAAAGATCAGTTTGCAGGAGTCCGTGCTTTTGTTCCATGGATGAGCTCTGTGGACATCAGGCATGCTGGCTGGTGCCTTCCCTGATGAGCTTTCATCTCATTGCCCTGTTCCTGTTCATGTTATGTTGATGTCTTCAGAATAGCATGTAAATGGAACCACACAGTAGACAGCTGTTTGTATCTGACCTTTTTCACTTAGCATAATGTGTTTAAGTTCATCAAAAAATGTTTTTGCAAGTTTTAAAAGGTTTTGGCAAAATACATATGAAACTAATAATTTTACTACTTCTAAAATTTTGTATTGCATTTCCGTATTTATTGTGTATATGTGGGCCTGGGGGTGAATATACCATGTGAGCCCCAGAGGCTCAATTCATCAGGCTTGGTGGGTGACAATCGCCTTTACCAGCTCCATCTTAAGTGTTTTTAAATGTGCATCTGACCCAGTGATGGCAAATGCATTCACAAGGGGCAGTTGTTGACACCTCCTGTGTTTGTAACTTTTTCAGGTTATAAAGCTGAAACTCCGTACTTACTGAACAGTAAGACTGCTTTCCTTCCTCTGCTTATCCCATAACTGTTGCCCCTTGACCACCACAACCTTCCTACTTTTTGTATGTTTTTGATTGCCCACTAGAAGTAGAATTATACTGTATATTTATTTTTTGCCTGGTTCATTTTGCTGAGCATAATGTCTGTAGAATTTATCCATGTTGTACATATGTCAGACTTTCCTTTTTTAAGACTGACGATTCAGCCCGGCGTGGTGGCACACGCCTTTAATCCCAGCACTCAGGAGGCAGAGGCAGGTGGATTTCTGAGTTCGAGGCCAGCCTGGTCTACAAAGTGAGTTCCAGGACAGCCAGGGCTACACAGAGAAACCCTGTCTCGAAAAAAAAAAAAAAAAAAAAAAGACTGACGATTCCATTATATCCTGTATTTTGTTTCTCCATTCATCTGTCAATAGATGATTCTGTTCAGTTTTGATTTTGAGATAGAATCTTACTGTGGTAGCCTTGGCAAGTCAGGAACTCATAATTTAGACCAGGTTAATTTTTCAAACCTATAGCAATCCTCCTGCTTCTGCCTCCAAAGTATTGAGATTATAGGCACGAGCCACCATATCCAACCTGTTTTCTTCTTTCTTCAAGACACGTTTTCTCTGTGAAGACCTGGCTGGCCTCAAACTCACAGAGATCTGCCCACCTCTGCCTCAAGTGCTGGGACTAAAGGCATGTGCCACCACTGTCTGACTCTAACTTGTTTTCTTAAATGTTTCTTTAGAAGGGTAGTGTAGTGCTTATTAAGTTTGTTAAGTGTGAATTATGGTTTATACCTTTGGTGTCATATACTTACTGTCTAATCCACAGCTATAAAGGTGTTTGCTAGCAGTCCTCTTACATTAAGTCTGACCCATTTTGCACTATTTTTGTATTTTTATTTATATGGTGTATAATTTGTGTTTGTCCTATCCTTTTCAAGAGGGAGTTGGTATCTTTTTTCTTTTTTCTCTCTTGCCTTTCTTTTCTTTTTTGGTTTTTCGAGACAGGGTTTCTCTGTGTAGCCCTGGCTGTCCTGGAGCTCACTCTGTGGACCAGGCTGGCCTCGAACTCAGAAATCGGCCTGCCTCTGCCTCCCGAGTGCTGGGATTAAAGGCTTGCGCCACCACACCCGGCTTGCCTTTCTTTTCTAATATGGCTGTTCAGTTGTTTCATCATTTGGTAAAAGGATTTTTTTTTCTCCATTGGAATCTCAGTATCTTTGGAAGCTAATTGACCACAAATGTCTGTGTCTGTTCCCGGAAGTGATTTATGTTACATTGGTCTATATATCTGTGCTTACATTAATACTTCACTATTTGAGTTACTATAACTTGATTATACATTGTTCTTTTTAAAAATTATCCATGCCAGGCGGTGGTGGCACACGCCTTTAATCCCAGCACTCAGGAGGCAGAGGCAGGTGGATTTCTGAGTTCGAGGCCACCCTGGTCTACAAAGTGAGTTCCTGGATAGCCAGAGCTGTACAGAGAAACCCTGTCTCGAAAAAACAAAAAAAAATATAAATAAAATAAATAAATAAAATAAAAATTATCCATAATGGCCTTTTGTTTTTCTATTTTTTTAAACTAACTTTTTGATGTCTATAGAAAAGCTGACTAGGAACTTTTGAGATTGTGTGTGGAGCCTGTAGATTGGTTTGGAGGAGATTAGAGTTCTAACAAGTTTTTCCACTGATTTAGGCATTTCTGCCTCCTCTCCCTCTCATGCTTTCTTTGGATCTGCTGGAAGACTGTCGGAGGAGAGAACTGGCATTTAGTGTCTGTTCCAGGGCCTCTGCCTTTCATGCCTTATCTCAGGGTTTCTGATGGCTCACATGTCTCGTGGTTGGCCTTAAATAGCATTAAGTCACTTGATGAGAAATGGCTTTCTCATCAAGAAATGGTTCATACTCAACTCAATTACTCCAAGGAGACATGCCCAAAGTGACTGATGTGACCTGAACCCTAGTCTAGCACTTACTAATCTTTGCAACAGAGTTGGGTGTCAGCCTTGGAACCTTGGGTGAGCACTGCTGTCTTGCTAGGATTTATGACATGATTTTGTTTTCATTATGTTTGTTTTTAACTTGCCGTCTACTTATGGCAGCTGATATGGGTCTTCATTAGTAATCATGATGTAATCATGATGGTGTTGTCATTTACCTTTGGTGAAAATGTTCTGTGAGCTGTGACTAGAGGACACAAGTAGAATTAGTTCAATTATAATCAAGATATAAACATTTCAATCATCCTGAGGTCTATGCTTCTGCAGTCAACTCCTTTCCCACAAATCCTTGCTAACTTCTAATCTATTTCCTTTCCCTTTGCCTGTAGTTTTGTCTCTTTCAGAATGCCATATAAATGAAAAAAACAAACAAACCATGTTCCTTTTGAATATGGCATTCCTCACTTAGAATAATTTAGTCAGAATGTGCTCTGACTGTCTGCATCACACCCTGTCCTCCTTCCTGTTGCTCAGTAGCATCTCATTATAGAATGTGCTTCAGTTCCTATTTGCTAATTGAAGGATACTTATGCTTCTAATTTTTGGCAATTATAAATAAAGCCACTACAAGTAGGTATGAGTTTCTGTGAGAACAAAAGTTTTCATTTCTAAGTAAGACTGTGATTTATGGTCAAATGGTAAATATGGCACAGTTTGAGTGTATAGGAGACTCTGTAAACTTCTTACCAGGGGCCGTACACTTCCTCCCTCCCTGCAAAGCATGAGTTCATATGCTTATACATCTCACATTTCTTCTTAAAACTAATTTTTTAAGTGAGATGGTTTTTTAAAACAGCAAATAACACCTCAAGTAGTTTGTCATGATAGCAAGATTATAGGTAGATCCGTAGCATGTGAACATGCAAAAAATGACTTTTTTTTTTTTTAATATTAGCACATTCCCAATTTACAGACCAGGAAACCAAAGATCTGAAAGACTGAAGTCACAGAATCAGGAAGTTCTCAGGATTACAAATCAATTTTATCTGATTTCCATATTTTCTTTTTGGTTTTTCGAGACAGGGTTTCTCTGTACAGCTCTGGCTGTCCTGGAACTCATTTTGTAGACCAGGCTGGCCTCGAACTCAGAAATCCACCTGCCTCTGCCTCTGCCTCCCGAGTGCTGGGATTAAAGGCATGCGCCACCATGCCCGGCTGATTTCCATATTTTCAATTATATTAGGTCTTTAAGTCCTTAAGCCAAATTTGAACTTTTCAGCCTTCATAATGTAGAGTGCAGCTGTTAAACATACCCTTCAGGGTTTGGTAATAAGTTGTGTCTTTAGCTCTCAAAGGCAATAGCGCCTTCATTCTCTTAAGCCTGCACATGGGCTCTAGCTTTTTCTGGTGGCTCCGAGGACTGGATGCCCACTGGCACTCAGCACACACGCCTGCCATGTCGCTCTGCTCTCTGTTTACCCATCAGTCTCCCCTCCTTGACTGTGTTCCTTGTTGATGGCGACTGTGTCCTTCGGGGTTTTGTTTTGTTTTGGTTTTTTTGAGACTGGGTTTCTCTGTATAGCCCTGGCTGTCCTGGAACTCACTCTGTAGACCAGGCTGGCCTCAAACTCAGAAATCTGCCTGCCTCTGCCTCCCAAGTGCTGGGATTAAAGGCATGCGCCACCACGCCCGGAAAGTTTATACTTTTTAAATATACAGCTTTTAGAAACCTAGAAGTAGGCTGGAGAGATGTCTCAATGGTTAAGAGCACAGGCTGCTCTTCCAAAGGACCCAGGTTTAATTCCAAGCACCCATAAGGCCACTTACAACCTTCTGTAACTCCAATTCCAAGGAGATCTGACACCCACAATTGGACTCCACACTCACACGTGGTATACATAAGTTCATGCAGGCAAAACACCCAAACACATGAAATAAAGTCAGAATTGGCATAGTTACATTGTTAGGAGACACATGCCTTGTTATTTACTCTCCCTCCCAGAAAAAATAGAACAAACAAGCAAAAAACAACAATAAAGTGAACCAGGCTGTAGTTTTAACTACTCTGGAGGCTGAGCCTGGAAGTTCAAGGCCGGCCTGTACAGAGACCAACCAACTTCTTTATCTTAATTTTCCCCTCAACTTCATCTGGCTGAGTGTGGTAAAGCATATTTATAATCCCAGCATTTGGGATATGAGGCAGGAGAAATCAAGAGTTAAGGGAAGCCCGGGCTTCATGGAATTGCTAAAAAACCAAACTAAATAAAACAAACCACCAATTAGGTTGTACTTGAGAGAATGCAGAAAAGTGGAAACACTTGTTGAACACGCTGTCAGCCAGACACTCTGAACAAGCTAACGTCCATGTGCACACAGACAAACATGCATGTGTGCACTTGCACACACAATTAATAGTGAGGCAATTGAAGCTTACCCATAGTCCTAGATTTGAACCCTTTTCTCCTGTCTAAATATTTGTTCTATGTATTACTTAATTCATATACAAAGCCCTTGTCTCTGGTGGCCCAAAGCAACTCTGGATCCAGACCTCAAGGGTGTCATGGGAGCTGGGCATTTAATTCCCTCTCTGCTACAATCTTTTCTTAAAGTAATCTTTGATGATGTATTTATTTTTATTTTATGTACATCAGTTTTCTACCTGCATGTATGTCTTTGTGAGGGTGTCACATCCCCTTGAACTGGAATTAGAGATAGTTGTGAGTTGCTGCTATGTGGGTGCTGAGAATTGAACCTGGACCTTTGGAAGAGCAGTCAGTGCTCTTAACCACTGAGCTATCTCGCCAGCCCCACTGCTATTTTCTTACTGTGAGATAGTAGACAATTTATCTGATATTGGTGTTTTGGTTTCCTCATGTATAAAATGGAGTTAATAAGAAGTAACTACTCAAGGACCCTATGAACATTAAGGGAGGAAATATACTTAAATCACAAAGTACCTCACAGCTATATATACATATATATCAGACACAACTTTTTTTTTTTTCACTATTTAGACCTCTCTGTCCTAGACCTTGCTATATTCCCCAAACTAACCTTAAACTCATTAACACAACAGGGCTAGGGAGATAGCTCAGTCCGTAAAGTGTTTAAGACCCTGAGTGTCATTCACAGAATAGCTGATTGTGGTATTGTGTGCTTGGATCCCCAGTGCTGGGAAGGCAGAGGGAGGAAGAGCTGAGGCTCACTGGCCACCCTGCTTAGTCTACTTGGGGAGTTCTAGGCCAGCAAAAACACCTAAGGAACACCCCTCAAGGTTTGTTGTCTGACCTCCATGTGTACACAGACAAACACACATGTGTGTACTTGCACACACGCAATTTATTGTGAGGCAATTGAAGCTTATCCATAGTCCTAGATTTGAACCCTGTCTGGTTCAAATCCTGTCTGGTTCTCAGTCCTCATGTAGTGTTTGCTTTAAGCTTTCTGGAATGGAAAAGTGACCTTGTCCTTCCTGTTTAAAAAGCCTCTCATTCCCTTCCCGCTCAACTGCTTCTCACCCTTAGGAGAGCTAAAATGTGTGGTTGCTAGGTGCTCCACGGCCTGGGCACTGGTTACTTACACTAACTCAGCCTTCCCTTCCCTCCACTCTGCTCCAGGGTTTAATTTCTACTTCAAGACCTTTGCTTGTCTAAGTCTGCAGAGTTTGGACTATTCTCCTGCCTCCCCCAGCCCCTCACCCCTTTCCTTTCCTTCTCCTCTTCTCATCCCTCCCACCCCTCTTTTCCTTTCTTTTTCTCTTTATTTTGAGATAGGGTTCCATGTAGCCCAGGCTGGCCTTGAACTCACTATGTAGCCGAGGCTGATCCTTCTGCTTCCCTCTCCAGGTACTGGGATTAATGGTTCGTGCCCCCACAGTTTAGATAATTCTGTGCTAGGAATCGAACCCCAGGCTTCCTGCTTCCTAGACAAGTACTCTAGCAACTAAGCTTTATCTTCAATCCAGCCCCAATTTTTTCTTAGGTGCCATCTTGTGTATTATTTCTTCAAGAAAGCTTATTAGTAAGTTAAATCCTTCTGTAATATATTCCAGAGAAATAAAGGGTATATAAATTCCTTTCCTTTACATGCATTTATTTATTTATTTTTTAAGATTTATTTATTATTATATGTAAGTACACTGTAGCTGTCTCAGACACACCAGAAAAGGGCATCAGATCTCATTACGGATGGTTGTGAGCCACCATGTAGTTGCTGGGATTTGAACTCAGGACCTTCGGAAGAGCAGTCAGTGCTCTTAACCGCTGAGCCATCTCTCCAGCCCACATGCATTTTTTTTATTCTTAGACTTATTTTCTATGATTTTTCAGATTATGTTCTGTATGATGTTAAATTCTATAAGGCAGGAGCTGCTTCTGTCTTCTCTAGTGGCCCAGCCCCAGGACCTGGCCTAGTCTGCAGTACATTCTAGGCACGGAGTAAATGGTGGTTGATTTGGATTGTATGGCCATGCTTCCTAGAACAGCAGGATGAATGGCACCCTGGTTTCTGCTTCTCTCTTGGCTCTTTGCTGCAAATAGCTCAGCATAAAGAGCTGTTTGTTTTGACCCGATCTCTGCACTGGCTGACTGAGCTTTGCCAACTGTTGTATCACTGCACGTTCACATTGCCCAGCTTTTCGGAGATGAATTTGTTTTCTTGTGGTTTTCATTTAATTTTTCCTCTGGAGTGGGGATGGAGCGCTGAGGATACTGTCTGTGACCTTGAGTTGGAATTGGGCTGCAAGCACTTTTGTTCCGCACTGGGTCTGGAATGCGCAGCTGCCGCTCCTGCAGCAGAGCAGAGAGGAGGCAGCTCTCCTGATTTGCCTGCTTCCCTTGCTAAGCAGCTGCCTAGGGGGGACAGAAATGACACTCAGCTGACCAGCCTGTGTTCCATGGAGAAAGTACCAGCGAACATCATTAGCTCTGAGGCAACTCATTTTTCCTCTTTAAAAAAAAAAACTACTTTGAAAAAAGAAATTTTTTTTTTGAAGAATAGCTTTGTGTGTTTCTGGATATTTTTGGTTTTGTTTTGGCAGCACCAGGCTTTGAGTGTGAGCCTTGTGCATGCTCAGCAGGCCCTCTCCCCAACCCCCAGCTTTCCTGGTGTTTACTGTGCTAGGGATGGAGCCCAGGGCCTTATCTGAAGTCCAAAGAGAACATTGTCAACTGGGTTGACTCTTCAAATAGTTTGGTTTTTTTCCTCTTTTCCCTTTTGTGTCTCTGCTGTTTGATCGGCTTTTATTCATTGCAGGAAAACTGGAAAGTGCAGAGAATGCAGATGAGTGAACAGAAAGGACCTGTACTTAACTACTTAAAGGCGTATGCTACTTTGAAAGGGCCAGTTTTCTCAGTGATTATTTACTTATTTATCTATTTAAAATTAGCATATATCCAAAATGGCCTTGGACAATCTAATCATTCTGCCTCTACTTCCCAATACTGCTGGTATTACAGGTGTGTGTGTGTGTGTGTGTGTGTGTGTGTGTGTGTGTGTGTGTAGGCCAGATGTCTTCCTCAGTTGATCTCTACCTCATTTTATTTGTTTGCTTGTTTTGGGGGTTTCGAGACAAAGTCTCTCTGTGTAGCCCTGGGATTGAAGTTGTGTACCACCACTGCCTAGCTCCTAAGTATATATTTTTAAATTATTTTATTTTGTATGTATGACTGTTTTTGTTTTACCTGAGTGTGAACCACATGCATGCCTGGTACCTGGTGAGTCCAGAAGAGGACATTGGAGCTCCTGGAATTGGAGCTGCACATGGTTATGAGTTGCCGAGTGGGTGCTGGGACCTAACCCTGGCTTCCTGGAAGAACACCTAGTGCTCTTAACTTCTGAACCATTTCTCTAGCATCCTAAGTACATTTTTATGTCCTGTTAAATCACTACTTCACCCATGAAGCCATCCCTGAACCCCTTTTTTCTCTGAAATATTTGATACTCTTTGAAGGCACAGACTTCATTTGTCCCTAGAATGCCTAGGGCAGAGCAGGCTATTAATAATTTTTTATGGTTGCGTTTATTTACTTGTATGTGTGAGCATGCATGCATGTGCCTGGCACAGCTGGAGGTGAGAGGACAGCTGTGGGAGTCAGTTTTCCCCTTCCACCATATAGGTCCTAGAGATTGAACTTAGATTATCAGGCGTAGTGCCTGGTACCTTTATCCAGAGCCGTCTTACAGGCTTACAATGTTTTAATGAATAGATCAATGAAATTGTACTGAAAGTAAACATTGAAATGTAAACTGCATGGTTAATGGTACAGACAGGCAATTTCTGTTCTAGTCAGTCAGTCTTTCCTGTAGACTACTCAGAGGGATAGGTAGCATCTCATATTTTTTTCTCTACCCTATAGACTGTTCTAACAAAAGACGGACTTGCCAAGTCATAGAAATAATTGGATACATCTGCTTATTGGGACTATAGAGAACTTTCCTTTTTTTTTTTTTTTTTTTTTTTTGGTTTTGGTTTTGGTTTTGGTTTTGGTTTTTTGAGACAGGATTTCTCTGTATAGCCCTGACTGTCCTGGAACTCACTTTGTAGATCAGGCTGGCCTCGGACTCAGAAATCCGCCTGCCTCTGCCTCTCGAATGCTGGGATATATTTTCTACTTTTAACAAACTCTCACATAATTATTTTATTTGACCTTTCATAAAGAGTCTATGGTTGTGTCCCCACTTTTAAATATTATGGATTTATTACCATATTTGTATGGAAAGAGGCAATCAGAGATTGTGCTGGGGTGGTCCGCGCTGCTGTTCAGAGCAGGTACCTCAAGGAGTCCACAGTACTCAGGAATTCACAACCATTTATCAGAGCACAAGAAACTGCTTTTGAGGGTGGTAGTTGCTATGTAGTTTCAGTCATGGCTGCAAACCTGTGTCAAAGCATGTTCTTCTCACTTCCTAGCTGAGAGACAGACACACAGAAAGAGGGCTGGATTGACCTGGGAGTCAAGCAGGGAGTAAGGGCAGGGCTGGGCTTTAAATCTGGGACTATTGGGCTGGTGAGATGGCTCAGTGGGTAAGAGCACCCGACTGCTCTTCCAAAGGTCATAAGTTCAAATCCCAGCAACCACATGGTAGCTCACAACCATCTGTAATGAGATCTGACTCCCTCTTCTAGAGTGTCTGAAGACAGCTACAGTGTACTTACATATAATAAATAATAAATAAATAAATCTTTAAAAAAAATCTAGGGCTAGCAAGTTCTGTTCTGATTTTGGTCACATTAAGTGTCCTTCTGTAGAGGTCCATCCATTTGATGAAACTGTGGGACATAGAACATTGGGGGTTCTATTGTCAATATTAGTATTTCATTCTCTTTAATTTGATGAACTTTTTGTTGAGATGAATACAGTATTAATACTGTACTTTGTGTCGGGCGTGGTGGCGCATGCCTTTAATCCCAGCACTCAGGAGGCAGAGGCAGGTGGATTTCTGAGTTCGAGGCCAGCCTGGTCAACAAAGTGAGTTCCAGGACAGCCAGGGCTGTACAGAGAAACCCTGTCTCAAAAAACAAAACAAAACAAAACAAAAAAATACTGTACTTTGTGCTAAAACCTTAGTTTA
Source organism: Mus minutoides (assembly GCA_902729485.2). Taxonomy (NCBI): domain Eukaryota; kingdom Metazoa; phylum Chordata; class Mammalia; order Rodentia; family Muridae; genus Mus; species Mus minutoides. The sequence goes on along the minus strand of CACVCL010029875.1, from coordinate 16,013 downwards.
TTTTTACCACCACACCTGATCCTCAGTGTACTCACAGAGGCTCGGATTGTAATTTCATTTACCTATGAAGCTCAGGGAGAGTGTCTCACCAAAGCACGGATTGCTGGTAAATGGCAGACTGCAAACACAGTGCTCTTTTCCCTGTAGAACTTGACCTACAGAGGCTAATAGAGTGAGCACAGACTTGGCAGTAATGATTTCCAAATGAGGTGACTGCCATCATTTCGTCCTGCTGGAGGGGTCCCTGTGACATTCAGTGGATACAGGCAGTACACAGACCAGTATCCACCGTAAGAAGTGCCGGTCTGGAGTGTTACTAGTGCTGACCTTGAAAGAAACTTCCAGAACTTTTAGGTTCCAGAAAAAGGAAGTGGCCAAGGCTTGCCTCCGAAACCTGCCTAAGTGCTGGGCTGGATTCCTTTAGAATTTTTTAGTAGCACCAAATAGGTATTATCAGCAGGTTATACTCAGGGCATTGTGTCAGGCAAGTGTGGCTGGGGACATAGAAAGGCACTGAGCACAGTATGTCCCCTCAGAGTTTAGAGATGTCCTGGAGGCGATAAAGGATGCCTGCTTACTTAACATTGGCTGCAGGTAAGCATCCTCATGGAGTAATGGTTGTTCTCACTGATGACCTGGTTAAAGTGGTGCTGCTGGCTTGAGTGGAGACTCTGAACAGCTAACTCTTCTTCTGCAGTTATGCGATGCCTACCAAAACCATAGAAGTGATGCGGCTACCAGACCAAGGCAACAAAATGGTCCTAGACTCTGTCCTTACCACCCATGAGCGGGTGGTTCAGGTAAGCACTCAGGTCCCCAAGTGCTTTTACTCCTCTGGTTCCCTCCCTCCAACTTTTTCTCCATCTGTCATTCTTCTCTTACTGTTGTCTTCCCTCCCTTAAATCAGTGGTTCTCAGCCTTCCTAGTATATGTGACTTTAATACATTTCCTCATGTTGTGATAACTCTCAATCGAAAAGTTATCTTCATAAGTATTTCAAAACTGTAATGTTGCTATTGCTATGAACCATAATGTAAATATCTGTGTTTTCCAGTGGTCTTAGGTGATCTTGTAAAAGGGTTGTTTGACCCCCCCAAAGGGGTCTCAGGTTGAGAACCTTTGCCTTAAATGATGTCTGCATTCCAGAGCTGGGCTCTTGACTCTTCTGCCTCTCCTGTTATGAAATCACATCCATTCCCCAAGCTTCCTTGTATACCAATAACTCACAAACCTAGGTGTATACAAACACACACACTTATATGTATAAATATTATATATAGTGACAAAGTGACAAATCAAAGAAAGATTTGACAGAACAGGATCTACCCAACTCAGGAGGAGAGAGAGGAAAGGGAGGCTACTTAAAGAGCAGTGCAGAGGGAGGGGAAAGAAAGGAGTTTTACCAGAACAGTTGTACAGAGACAGGTTACAGAGAGAGAGAGAACAAGCTAGACACAGGTGAAGGCAGGACGAGCCACAGCACGAGAAAGAGCCAGAAGATTAGAGCATAACAGAGGCTAGAAGCTTCCAGGACTAGGCCTAGGTTAGCAGACTGAGGCAGTAAGCCTCAGAGACAACAATACATGAGGTGAGTAAAAGTTGCACGGACACACCAGCACCTGGCCAGTGTGGTAAACCTGAATTGCATCAGAAAATCAGTATTGGTCTGGTTGTGACATCCACTGCCTACAGGAACATTGGCCATGACTGTCTCAGCAAACGCACGCACACCTTCACAAATAGCCAGAGAAACCCCTCGGAGACTGGGCTCAGAATCCAGCTCTGTGTGTCAGCCTCTCCCTCACTGGTGTTGCAAGGGAGCCCAGGCACTGCTTGCCAGTTACCTGGCCTTCAGCACACTCTCTTAGGCATCTCTCTTTATTTGCAGATCAGCGGTCTGAGTGCTACATTTGCAGAGATTTTCTTGGAAGTACTCCAAAGCAATCTTCCAGAAGGAGTCAGATTGTCAGTGAGGGAGGTAGGTGCCAGTGTGGGAAGAGGCCCCCTGCTGGCCTATTATGCTCAAAATGAGGATAAATGGTGGCGCACGCCTTTAATCCCAGCAGGTAGAGGCAGGCGGATTTCTGAGTTCGAGGCCAGCCTGGTCTACAAAGTGAGTTCCAGGGCAGCCAGGGCTACACAGAGACACCCTGTCTCGAAAAAACAAAACAAAACAAAACAAAAAAACAAAAAACAAAACAAAACAAAATGAGGATAAAGAAGTCTAGACTGCTTAACTTTTGAAACAACAGAGAAATGTGTATTTCAGCCTAGCTGCTATCAAGAGAGGTGTGAAACCTGGTGGTGGGGTGACCATTTACTTTGAGGCCTCTGAGGTATCAGGGATCATACTGTGTGTACCACAGGAGTTGGCCTCCATCACAGAATTGTGACATGACCCATGACCTCCAGATTCTCTCCCTGCAGGTAGCTGTAAAGCAGAAACATAGTTTAAGGTTATAAATGTTATAATGCATCAGAGCATGAGCATGAGAGCCTCAGGTGCTGCCTTACCCTAGAGAGATGCTTTATAGACTGACGAGGTGTGATTGTAGCTCCATTGAATGTATCTGGTAAAGAATGGGAAACCTACAGAAATTAAGAATGTTAGACTAAATACTGGGTGTCAGTCAGACCTGTTGCCATGACAACCCTTCTTAGGATACAGTTCCCATTAGGTCATGTTAACCTGGTGTCATTGCCTCATCCAGCTCCCCTCTTTATGTCCCTGCTTGTCTGGTAGTTATTTTAGTTTCACAGAGATCTGTGGGTAGGGCAAAATGTGCTGGTCATACTAAAAATACTGCATGTAATCCCAGCACTCAGCAGGCAGAAGCATTCAGACTAAGGTACTTTACAAACTTGATGGCTTGAGGTCAGGTCCCAGGACCACATTGTGGAAGAGGAGAACTGACTCCCAAATGTTGCTGTCTGACTTCTCATGTGGATACATGCACAACAAAAATAGATGTAATTAAAAAAAAAGAACAAAAACAAAAACAAAAATTCCTAGACCTTATGGCTCAGTGGTAGTGTTTACCTCATAAGTGGAAGGCCCTAGCCACCGCCATGACTATGTGATATATTGAGTATCCTGACAGCAGTTGCTTACATGTCTGTCTTGTCTCAGCACACTAAGAGAAGTGTGCTATGGCCTTTATTCCTGGTACCCAATTCAAGTCTATATCATGCTACATGCTACAAGGGCTGACTATAAGTGACCCATTGTGGAGCTTACCATGGGCCCTTTTTTAATGTGCATGTGTGTGGGTAACAAAAGCTCTGTGGTGACTGCCTTTTTTTTTCCCTTGTCCCAGCACACTGAAGAAGACTTCAAGGGAAGGTTCAAAGCTCGGCCAGAACTGGAAGAGTTGTTGGCCAAGTTGAACTAAAAATACTGCAAGCCCTTCATGTAATTGTTGGTCTCTGAGAAGCTGCTCCTGCAAGATCGGGGTTAAGGAGGAGTGTGAATGCTCATACTGGGAATGCCTCCTTGCATCTGTGCAGCGGGTTTGCCAGTTACCACTTCCCTTAACAAAATCTAGGGCCTTCTCAATTTAATAAACGTCTGCTGTTGCCACTCTGTCTGTCTGTGTGTGTGTGTGTGTGTGTATCAGTTATCTTGTGAGGTATCTTTAAGGAATTCTGTTTCTCTTTGTCTGAACATGTTCTCATTCTACCATACTTTTTTAGTTAGAGTGAATTCATTCTCTAAAACAGTCTGGTGTAAACTGTTTGTTTGTTTGAGACACTGTCTATCTGTAGCCTTGGAACTTGCTATATAGATGAGGATAGCCACAAACTCACAAAGATCCACCTGTCTTCTTTCCCCCAATTTCCACCCTCCAAATGCTGAGGTTAAAGGTTGTATGCCATTGTGCCCAATATGAACTCATCTCTCAAAGTAATACTACAGCCTGGAGGTTTATGATGAAGTAGAGATTGCAACAAAAGCAAACTCTATATTAGTCTATTTTTTGTTGCTATAATGAAGTTCCTGCATCTGGGTTCTTTATAAAGAAAAAAGGTTTGACCAATTGTAAGAGTACATACCTGTACTTTGAGCACTTAGGAGGTGGAGGAGGATTAAGAGTTCAGTGTCAGGCTGGTGAGATGGCTCAGTGGGTAAGAGCACCTGACTGCTCTTCTGAAGATGATGAGTTCAAATTCCAGCAATCACATTGTGGCTTACAACCACCTGTAATGAGATCTGATGCCCTCCTCTGGTGCGTCTGAAGTCAGCTACAGCGTACTTATGAATAATAATAATAAAAACGAATCCTTGGACTGGAGAGACCAACCGCAGCGAGCAGGGCTGGCCGGAGCAAGCGGAGCCGAACGGGATGGCCGGAGCAACGGGATGGCCGGAGCGAGCGGAGATGGCCGGAGCGAGCCAGGACAGCCGGAGCGAACGGGGACGGCCAGAGCGAGCGGAGTGAGTGGGGCCGAATGGGGCCGGCCGGAGCCGATCGGAGCCAGCGGGGCGACTGGAGCAAGTGGGGCCGGCTGGAGCGAGCGTTAGCAGAAACGCGGGGTCAAGCAGAGCGTGGGGGGTTGACTGGAACAAGGGAAAAAAAAAAAGAGTTCAGGGTCATCCACAGGTACACAGTGAGTTCCAGGACAACTTGGGTCACATGACATACATACATGCATACATACATACATACATGCAAGATGCTGGCTAAGTGTGGCTGCATGTATCATCCCAGCATCCAGGAGCTTGAAGCAGGAGGTTTGCAAGGTCAAAATATTGATCTTGGTCAGGGGTGAGCAAACTATGAATCACATCCTACATTTGCCTGTTCTTTATTTTATTTTATTTTATTTTATTTTTCAAGACAGGGTTTCTCTGTGTAGCTCTGGCTGTCCTGGAACTCACTCTGTTCACCAGGCTGACCCTGAACTCCTGCCTCCTGAGTGCTGGGATTAAAGATGTGCACCACGTTTATGGTAACATTTCCATACCACAGAACTAGTGATGGTAGGACTAGAAAGGTGGCTCAGTGTGTATGGATGTTTGCTGCCAAGCCTGAGAACCTCAGTTTGGTTCCTGGGACTCATATGATAAAAAGAACCAACTCCTGAAGTTGTCTGTTGACCTCTGAATGCCACACACACATACAAAACAAAGAGTAACGGTATAATTTACACTGGCCATTGTTTAAATGCACATTTCAATGCCCTGTAGTATATTCACAGTCCTGTGTAACTACCACTTTTTGTCTGGTTCAGTTTCCGGTTAGTCAGTGGTTGTCTGTTACTGTTGCCTCCCACCACTCTGGTGCTAGGAGCTAAGTGAGCAGTTACATAAACACTGGTTGTTCTGCCCTTGTGAACTTTGCCAAATCTTTGGTTAAATCATTGTTTCTCAAACTGCTCCTCAGAGTCTCTGAGTCAGGTTTTCTGAGCACTGATCCCTAGACTCTATCCTGTATTAGGAATGAAGGTTTTTACCTTCGTATCTTATCATTTCTCAGATGTTGCTGCTGGGTTGCTTCTCTGAGAAGTTCTAATCTAGGTGACTGTCTTGGTTAGGGTTTTACTGCTGTGAACAGACACCATGACCAAGGCAAGTCTTATAAAAACAACATTTAATTGGGGCTGGCTTACAGGTTAAGAGGTTCAGTCCGTTATCATCAAGGCAGGAGCATGGCATTATCCAGGCAGAGCTGAGAGTTCTACGTCTTCATCCAAAGGCTGCTAGTGGAAGACTGACTTCCAGGCACGTAGGGTGAGAGTATTAAGCCCACACCCACAGTGACACACCTACTCCAACCAGGTCACACCTCCAAATGGTGTCATGCACTGGTCCAAAAATATACAGATGATCACAGTGACTCTGGTGTGCTTGCTTCTGAGCATCTGTGTCTTCATGTAGAATCGCTGCTTACTGAGCTAGACCTTGTGCAAGGTCCACAGTAGCTCTTATCCCCTTACCTGTCTCTCAGGGCAAGTATGTGTCTGCAAAAGCAGAAGCAGTTTGCCAGTTCCAGGCCAGCCAAGGCTACGTGTCAGGACTCTTACCTCGAAACAGAACAAAACCAAAAAACTAAAAACTCCACTAAGGTCAGTAGTTTGGGGGAAAACAAAACAAAAAAGACCAACAACTGAATTCAAATACCATGCTCAGCAGGTCAGGATTTCCCATGTGAACTCTGCTGTGAGTATAGACAGAATTTCTTTTCTTTCTTTTTTTTTTTTTCTGTCTTCATTTTTTAAAATTAGATATTTTCTTTATATACATTTCAAATGCTATCCCGAAAGTTCCCTATACCCTCCCCCCGCCCTGCTCCCCTACCCACCCACTCCCACTCCTTGGCCCTGGCATTCCCCTGTACTGGGGCATATAGAGCTTAGATAGAATTTCTTAAGTGAAGAGTGATGTCCTGGATGTAGAACTGCTTATTGCCAAGTTTCCATCAGGGAGAATAAAATGACAGTATCTGGCCAATGAGTGTAAAGTTCAGGGTATATAACAATGTGAAGATTCGCTGGGCAGTGGTGGCACACACCTTTAATCACAGCACTCGGGAGGCAGAGGCAGGCAGATTTCTGAGTTCGAGGCCAGCCTGGTCTACAGAGTGAGTTCCAGGGCAGCCAGGGCTACACAGAGAAACCCTGTCTCGAAAAACAAAAACAAACAAGCAAACAAAAACAATGTGAAGATTCACAGGTAAAGAACTGTATGCACAAGTGTATACACACGCGTGAGCACGTGGGGCTTGCGCGTGCACACATGCTCTGCTCTGCTCCCATAGCAATGGGCAGTGGGCAGAGTCACATGCCCTCCATTTCAGAACCTGGCAGAGTCTTATGGTTACCCAGGCTTACTATTTACCAGTATGTGGAAGCAGGATTGGGGGTTGATTGAGAACACACTGCAGCTAAGATCCTTAGGAACTAGTCAGCCAGCCCACATGACTCTGAGCAATGACAAGCTAAGGCCCTAGAGAGCATGCTTTGCCCAAGGTCACAGGACATCTCTTGGCAGAGTGGCAGCAGGATTCGGTCCTGTGTCCCAGTCTGGGGCTTCCTTCCCATCACTGCTGAGGGGTGAGTCAGGCTTATCTCTTAAGCAGGAAGCGACTGGATTCTGTCACTTTGGAGAACTTGGGGCACTGACCTAGTTCATGATGTATCCTCCTCCTAGAATCAAAAGGCTTCTGTTACTCTGCTCTGAGAAATGGAAATGGCTCTTAACATTTGTTCTATCTGGTAAGAGGGACAGGAGATAGCCCGACCGATAGATCTTCGAGGCTACAAAACAGTCACAAGCTTTACTGGACTCTGCAGAGTGAGGACTGAGGAGAAACCGACTCTCTTAGGGTCACATACAGTGAAACCAAATGGAGTGCACATCTGCTCCAGGTTGAAACATCTGCCCCTTCCTCCTTGAGACAATCGTTATAAGGGGAAGCAGACAGCCCGTGTTGTACCCAGCCTTCAACACTGCTTTGAGGCCTCTTATGAGTTGTGTTTCTTGGTAAGCTACTGTAACGTCACACAACTTGTTTTCTGGTCTGTAAGGTGGGGTTATGACTTTTGAGGGGAGTTGATAGCTGGTGATTGAGGGGAGTTGATAGCTGGTGATCTTGCAAGAGCTTGGTGTTAGATTTCCTTCCCCTCTATTCAGGCTACAGCCTCTGGTCCCATGCATATTATGAGGATTCTTTAAACATGGATCTTGATATAGCTCAGTAACCTCTAAGTATAGGATGCCTGAATCAGATGGGCAGTTTCCCTAGGTAAAGACTCAGTCCTTATCCTCTGGCTGGGGGTGTGTTGCTCTTCCACTCAGGATGCCTGGCAACGAGCCAGCTGTGGATTCTGAATCGGTGTATTTTAGTCACAGAGAAAAAGAATGAACGTGTGTAGTTTGGCCATTTGGGAACTGCAGCAGTATTGAGCATCCGGTCTTCCATTGCTAGGACTAGTGGATTTAGGGAAGGAGTGATGTCCCAGTATGTATTGGCATATTTGAGCTAGACCTGGTAGATGCTGTAGGCAGAAGTGGCCTGGGACTTGTGCTTGTTTCTTCTGTGCTTACATTTCTCTGTGCTGTTTTCAATCCAGATGGCTACATCACTCTGACCTACAGACCTTGGAGTGAGTCATCTGGCTGCTGCACTCCCCTGTAATAACTTATTCTCAGACCTTTTTGCTCATTTCTGGGACGTTACTCTGCAGATAGTGCCCAGATTAAAAAAGAATGAATGCTTTAGAATAATAGTTGCTAGGCAGGAGAAGATGGTTCCCTACTTCCCTGCAGCCTTAATGCCTGGCTGGAGCAAAGGAGGGAGCCCTGGCTTTCTCTGCAGAGGAGATGTGTACAATTTCATTTTGGATTCACTCCAGTTCTCTTTGGGTTTCTAAAGTCAGCAGCTCAAGGATGCAGTCTGGCCACTTCACTGCAGGAGGGCAGAAGGGCAGAGGACCTTACTCATCTAGCAAAATGCACTACAGTGCATCTTTATTCCAAGGACAAGGCCAAATCCCCAGGCAAGGACCTTGCAGGGAGGAGCTAACACACGAGTCTTCCCTAAGTCTCTTGAAGAGGGCCACCCAACTAAAAAGTCCTGTAACCAGAGTTTTAGGGAAAAGTTCCCCAACTCTAGCAACTCCAGCAGGCTAGCCTTGACAACCCATCCTAATGAGACAGTTAGACTAACAGCCATGAAAAGGCAGGGGTGATTTAGTACAGTGGGAAGAGGAACCAGTTTGACTCTGGGGACTGACATGGGCTTTAGGTTTAAATAAGAGCATTGGGGCATAATTAAGTAGATCTGTTCACAGTGTTGTCTCCTTGATCTTTGTCTCAGCTCTAGTTCTGTAAAGTGGCCTGAAAAAACAATCTTGGGGCTAGAGAGGTGGTATGGTAGTTAAAGGCGCTTGTTGCTTTTGCAGAGGACCTGGCTTTAGTTTCGTGCACCCATGTTGTGCCTCAAACATAAGCAACACCAGTTCCAGGGGATCTGATGCTCTCTTCTGGCCTTGGTGGGTACCAGGCCCACACAAACACATACATGCAAGCAAAACTCTTATGTATATAAAATAAATATTTGTTGCCTCTGCCTCTCAAGTGCTAGGGTCAAAGGTGTGCATTAGCACCTCCCCTGCTCGGCTACACACTAATACTTATATATGATTTCATTTATTTGGATTTGTTAAGACAGAAACTCACTCTATATCCCAGGCTGGCCTACAACTCAATTATGTAACTCAAGATGGCCTCAAACTCCTGGCAGTTCTCTTGCCTCAACTATCTTAAGTGCTGGGATATTAGGTGGGGATCCCAAGATATCTGGAAGGAGTTGTTTACTTCTGCTCCTGGGTACAGCCTCACCTCACCATTTTGAAAATTCCTCTAAACTCTGTATGTGATGGTGGTGAAGGTGTCCTGTCTGGTCAGGCTTTGGTGTTCCTAGAACCCAAGGAGACTGAATTTGGTGGCAAGTTTAGGACAATGAATATGCCTGTGTCTTCAGCCGTGCAGGGCATGAGGTGGGTTAGGTAGATATGTGAATGGTTCACAGGCTGATGCAGCCTCTCAGGAGACAGACACAAAATGGAGGCAGAAACACCAGGCTTTCATGTCCTGCTTTTAGTTATCTTGAGGTCCAAGTGAGGAATCAATGCTTTTTTAAGGGAAAAACAACAACAAAAGCAGCTTCTAAGTTCCTGTTACAGTCTGTGTTCATGTCTGGCTTCACACCTGTCTGAAGGATGACCCACAGCTGCTACAGCTAGCTATAGATCTTAGAGATGGATGTGGACCACTTTTAAAATTCACCTTAGCTTTGGAAAGCAGACTTATAGGAAGAACATAGCAATCTGGATTACTGTGAGAGACTCTCATCAGCTAATTTCCTTTTCCTTTTGTGAAGGGCTGACAAAGGTAGTATTTTCAAAGTTGCTGTGTTTATCAGCTGTGTTAAGCACCTTATTGGACACTGGATACTTCCACAAGAACACTGAACGAGAGCAGCCCATGCTTAAGAGAAAACTAGGTACAGAGTTCATCCTCAACCTGACCTTTGTTTTCTTTGAGATAGAGTGGTGTGAGGGTTAGCTAAGAGAACAGAAGTCAGGGCGATCAGGCACACACGGTGATGAGGTCCGTCAGTTTCCAAACTCCCTACCAGTGTTAATTCCCTTTCAGCAATCTGAAGAGAAGGCCTACCCTGAATAGTTTTAAGGCTTGTGAGGATGTGTGTACATATTTTGTGTATGTAGTATGTAGATGTCTTAGTCAGGTTTTCTATTCCTGTACAAACATCATGACCAAGAAGCAAGTTGGGGAGGAAAGGGTTTATTCAGCTTACACTTCCATACTGCTGTTCATTACCAAAGGAAGTCAGAACTGAAACTCAAGCAGGTCAGGAAGCAGGAGCTGATGCAGAGGCCATGGAAAGATGTTACTTACTGGCTTGCTTCCCATGGCTTGCTCAGCTTGCTTTCTTATAGAACCCAAGACTACCAGCCCAGGGGATGGCACCACCCACAATGGGCCCTCCCCTGCTTGATCACTAATTGAGAAAATGCCTTACAGCTGGATCTCAAGGAGGCATTTCTTTACCTGAAGCTCCTTTCTCTGTGATAACTCCAGCTTATGTGAAGTTGACACAAAACCAGCCAGTACGGTATGTTAGAATGTATGTGCGCATGCTTGTGGAGGTAAGAGGTTGGTGTCCAGAGTCTTCCTCAGTCTCCCTCCACCTTATATTTTGAGACAGAGTCTCTCCTGAACCTACACCTCACTGATTGAGCTAGACTGGCTAGCCACTGAGCTCCAGGCATCCTCCTGTCTCTGCCCCCAGAGCTGGGGTACCAGTGTCCCTGTGCTCCCAGCTTTTTCACAGCTGGGGATCTGAGCTCAGGTCCTCCTGCTTCTGTGACAGGCTCTTTGCTCAGTGAGCCCTTTCCCCAAGCAACAATGTGTACATTAAATACACACAGACTTTCTCAGCATCACATCATGACTGTCATCACTAGAGTTTGGTGACAGTTTGCCACAAGGCTGAGAGCACAGATGGTGGACCCGAGCTCACTCTGTACTCATGGCCTGAGATAAGAACTCAAAACCTGCCAGCTCTCCGCACTCAGTGGATGGTAGGGATTTGCCCACGTGTCCGTGCTTACCCACTCCATTTCATTTCTTTCCCCCCTTTTCAGTGCTGGAGATTGAACCCAGGGCACCCTAAATGTCTGACAAATCCTTTACCATAAACTAAACTAAACTATACCCTTCCTCACCTACATCCAATTTTTTTAGTAGGACTAGAAAATAGGAAATATACCCATTTTGAAGAAACAGGTGTGTATAGGAAAAGTCCTGTTCACCCAAATATAGTTCGTGTCTCACTCAGTGCTGGCTAGATAAGTATCTGAAGGTCCATGGTTAAAGACTGGGTTCCTCAGACTGGCATTACTGGAATGTGGCAGAAGCTGTAAGAGATACATCTTATGTGATATCTTTGGGTCAGAGTTCCTTGAAAGGGACTGTGGGATTCTGGACCCTTTGCTCTTTGTTCTTTCCCAGCCCTGAGGTGAGCTGCTGACACTACCACATGCTCCTGTAATAAAGTGCTGCCTTGCCACAGATCCAAAAGCCATGGAGTCAACTGGCCATGAACGAAAATCTTGAAAACTGTGAGACAGAGTACATCTTTCCTCTGTCTAAGTTCATTATGTAAGGTAGGTAGTTATAGTAACGTAAGCTGACGCCTCACTGTTAGAGCTCTGAACTTGACTCGCTCTGCTTAGGCAGCAGGGAAGCCATACCATTTACTAAGGATGTCCTTTCCACTGATATCTCACATGGCTTTGTCCATGGCCTGTTATTTTTATAAAAGCTAATAAGATGATTCCTACGTATGATGATGCTATTTAATGATATATCTACTTTAATGAATAAAAATAGAAATCTTATTTTCAATTTTTATTTATATGTTTTAGACAGGGTCTCACCATGTAGCCCTTGTTAGCCTAGAACTCACTATGTAGACAAGGCTAGCCTCAAATTGTGTCATAGCGCTCCCACATGTCTGCCTCCTGAGTTCTTGGGAGTAAAGGTGTGTGCCACCATGTCCAGCTATGTATTCATGTATTTATTTTCGCAGTGCGAGTGATTGTGCCTTTGTGCCTGCCAGGTGAACACTCAGCCCCTGAGCTACATCCTAGCATACTCCAGCTGTTGAACGTTGATCTTTCCCCAGGCTTTAGCTAAGTGGTACAGTCTCTGTGATGCTTTGGGTGGCAGTGAATCCTAGCTCCCTGTCAGTCACTGTGATAAAGAAGGTGAACAACTGCCTCTGTGGCGTGCTTTGCTGGTAAACTATGCTGTTCAGCAGGTCGGGTGAATTAAACATTTTGCTTGCTTGCTTTTTGAGATAATCTTCACTCTGTAGCCCACCCTAACCTTGAGCCCAGGAATGCAATCCTACTGCCTCAGCCTCCCAAGTGCTGGGATTACTGTGTGAGATAGCACTCCCGTCTTCTGTGTTATTTTCTGGTGGTACTGGAGAGCAAACTGAGGGTTCTGCCCATGCCAGGCTGTGCCCTTCCACTGAGCCACATCCCAGCCTTTTGTTATTATTTATCCTTCTAAAATAGGATCTTGCTGTTACTCAGGCTGGCATCTAACCTGGAGTCCCCTCTCTCATGCCCAGATGTTTCTCTTACTGCATTTTTTAATGCCAAAGCTCAATAGCAGTAACTGTAGAGTGATGGGTTTCATTGAGGTGTTCCCACATGTGCCTATACTTTCAGTTTTACCCTTCTCTCTTTCTCCCCCTCTACTCCCTCACTCAAGGTCGCTTCCCCTCTCCTCATGCTACAATGTCTACTTGAATGCATTTGAGGGACGTAGCCCCACTGTAAATCTCGCGTTCCTGTTTAGATGTGAGTACATAAGCAACCGTGGTCCGTACTGATGGAATTTACACTATGACTGTGCTGCAGGACACAGAAGCACATGCATCTCATAACATGAATTCAGTAGAGAATCTCTTATGAAATGGGTTTGTATATTTCAATTTTTTTCCCCTAAAATCAGATCTTACATTGTAGGTCTGGATATCTGAGAACTCACACAATAGCTCAAATTGGCCCCAATCCCCTGCTTCTGTCTTCCTGAGTGCTGGGCTTATAGGCATGTGTCACTATATCCAGATTTGTATATTTAAATTGTTTATAGAGCTCACCAAAGTGTCCTCCCAAAACTTAGTCATCTCTTCACAGTGAAGAATGACCGTTCTTATCTCTACCAGTACTGGTCATTTTGCTTGCCAGCAGCATCAGCTAACATTTTGTTTTTAAAGCCTGTTTTTTCTGATTGTTTGTAAAATATATTTCCATTTTCCTATGACTTTGAGTATATTAGTTCTTTTTTATTATTATTAATAATCTCATTTTATAGTTCAGGCCACACTGAAACTTACTACATATTTTAGGCCAGCCTCAAACTTATGGGTGAGCCTCCTGCCTCAGCCACCCAAATTTTGGGATTGTAGGTAGATAAGGGCCTCCACACCCAGCCAGTGTTCACTTTCTAGTTGCTTTTTTCTTATTGATTTTGATGTATTGTTCATTTGCTCCAGATGGCAATTCTTCCTATGTTACAAATAAATAATGTGTGCTTCATTCAGTTCCACTCAACTGACTCCCTTTTTGTATTCAGAATTTTTTATTATTTATTTTAGAAGATAGGGTGTCACTATATAGCTATTGCTGTCCTGGGACTCATATGTAGACTAGGCTGACCTCAAACTCACCGCGATCTGCCTGCCTGTCTCCACAGTCCTGGGATTACGGGTGTGGCCAGCACACAATGCCATCTTTGGGATGCTTCTAGTGCACACAACTTGACTCTAAGCTGGAATGGATAGACCACCAGAGACACAGCTCTATCTAGTCACTTGGTCTTCAGCTTGAAATATGACTTTACTGTTCCTTAAACTTCTCATACCTTCTCTACGTTCTTCCCCTCTTCCCTAAAATTTCAGCACACGGGGCTGGTGAGATGGCTCAGCGGGTTAGAGCACCCGACTGCTCTTCCGAAGGTGATGAGTTCAAATCCCAACAACCACATGGTGGCTTACAACCACCCGTAACAAGATCTGACGCCCTCCTCTGGTGCGTCTGAAGTCAGCTACAGTGTACTTATGAAGAATAATAAGAAATGAATCCTTGGACCGGAGAGACCAACCGGAGCAAGCCAGGCTATCCGGAGCGAGCGGAGCCGAACGGGGTCGGCCGGAGCAAGCGGGGACGCCGGAGCTAGCAGGGCCGAACGGGGACGGCCGGGAGCAAGTGGGGCTGGCCGGAGCGAGTGGGGTCGAGCAGAGCGAGCGGGGTTGACCGGAACAAGGGAAAAAAAATTTTTTTCAGCACACAAGGTTCAAAGTAGATTTTAGGGTCTACAAAACTTCAGACTTGGACTGCTAACATACAGATGCCTGAAAACTTTCTGTTAATAATGATAAAAAATGCAGCCTAAGGTTCTATAGTAGGTCACCTTCCTACACTCTGCCCATTCCCAAATGACTACCAAGAACATAGAACAGGTTGGTGGCTTCACTGAATAAAAATGAGAAGCAGACTAGGTGTGATAGCATGTGCCTTTTATCCTTGTGCTCAGAAGGCAGAGGCAGCTAGATCTCTGTGAGTTCAATGCCAGCCTGGTCTACAAAGTAAGTACCAGGGAAGCCAGAGCTACAAAAATAAACCCTGACTAAAAAAAAGAAAAGGGGGTAGTGGGAAGCAACTGTTGCTGTTATAAGTAGGACACAACACTCTGAGAGAAGGCATTGTCAGCACTGCCAAACTGTTGACAAATTGGAACATAAGCTCTGTATTGATAGTGGCTCCATTTTCCAAAGGTCAAAGTCTGTATTTTAATGTTAAACATACTTCCAAAATGTCAGACAAGCTTTGTGTTGGTTAGGCAAGGGGCAAACTATTAAAAGAAAATGTTTCTCTGACAGATGTGATGGCACATGCCTATAATCTCAGTCCTTGGGGGTGAAGGCAGAAGGATCATGCATTTAAGGTCATCCTTGGCTATAGTAAGTCTAAGGTCAGTCTGGGCTACAAAGATTCTGTTTTTAAAAAGAAAAAGGGGGGGGGGCTGGTGAGATGGCTCAGCGAGTAAGAGCACCCGACTGCTCTTCGGAAGGTCCCGAGTTCAAATCCCAGCAACCACATGGTGGCTTACAACCATCCGTAATGAAATCTGATGCCCTCTTCTGGAGTGTCTGAAGACAGCTACAGTGTATTTACATATAATAAATAAATTAATTAAAAAAAGAAAAGAAAAGAAAAAGGGCCGGGCGTGGTGGCGCACGCCTTTAATCCCAGCACTCGGGAGGCAGAGGCAGGCGGATTTCTGAGTTCGAGGCCAGCCTGGTCTACAGAGTGAGTTCCAGGACAGCCAGGGCTATACAGAGAAACCCTGTCTTGAAAAACAAAAAAAAAAAAAAAAAAGAAAGAAAAAAAGGGTGTTTCCCTACTAGCTCCCCCCACCCCATTACACTGAAGAAGAGAGGAAAGATAGAGGCGCTTATGTCACTGTGGAAACTGAGTTCACTCCTTTGAGTGTTGCTTTATTTCTGCCTCTCACACTAGTCTCTCAGCAACAGGAAGGTCACGTTACTCTTTAAATTACACATGGAAGCCGGGCGTGGTGGCACATGCCTTTAATCCCAGCACTCAAGAGGCAGAGGCAGGCGGATTTCTGAGGGCCAGCCTGGTCTACAAAGTGAGTTCCAGGACAGCCAGAGAAACCCTGTCTCAAAAAAGAAAAAAAAAAAAAAAGATTTAAATTACACATCGCCAACACACAACGCCTTAGAAACACTTTCTGTCGTTAAATTTGTGATTGGAAAATGAAGGCCTGATTGGGTGACCCGGTTATCTTTAGTGGCGTATGTACTTAAAAAGTACTTGGCACACAGACTCTGAGAGGTAGGGTGGAGGGGGTGTGGCTGTAAACACAAATAGTGGGAGAAGAAAGG